>SJYX01017909.1:222505-281194 GCA_006410675.1 Oreotragus oreotragus
TATTTAACTTATATGCAGAGTACATCATGAGAAACGCTGGACTGGAAGAAACACAAGCTGGAATCAAGATTGCCAGGAGAAATATCAATAACCTCAGATATGCTGATGACACCACCCTTATGGCAGAAAGTGAGGAGGAGCTAAAAAGCCTCTTGATGAAAGTGAAGGAGGAGAGCGAAAAAGTTGGCTTAAAGCTCAACATTCAGAAAACGAAGATCATGGCATTCGGTCCCATCACTTCATGGGAAATAGATGGGGAAACAGTGGAGACAGTGTCAGACTTTATTGTTTTGGGCTCCAAAATCACTGCAGATGGTGACTGCAGCCATGAAATTAGAAGACACTTACTCCTTGGAAGAAAAGTTATGACCAACCTAGATAGTATATTCAAAAGCAGAGACATTACTTTGCCGACTAAGGTCCGTCTAGTCAAGGCTCTGGTTTTTCCTGTGCATGTATGGATGTGAGAGTTGGACTGTGAAGAAGGCTGAGCGCTGAAGAATTGATGCTTTTGAACTGTGGTGTTGGAGAAGACTCTTGAGAGTCCCTTGGACTGCAAGGAGATCCAACCAGTCCATTCTGAAGGAGATCAACCCTGGAATTTCTTTGGAAGGAATGATGCTGAAGCTGAAACTCCAGTACTTTGGCCACCTCATGTGAAGAGTTGACTCATTGGAAAAGAGTCTGATGCTAGGAGGGATTGGGGGCAGGAGGAGAAGGGAACGACAGAGGATGAAATGGCTGGATGGCATCACTGACTCAATAGACGTGAGTCTGAGTGAACTCCGGGAGATGGTGATGGACAGGGAGGTCTGGTGTGCTGCGATTCACAGGGTTGCAAAGAGTCGGACACGACTGAGCAACTGCACTGAACTGAATCTGAAAAAGAAGGCAAGATTTCTTTGATTACTTAATGGATAAAAGAGCTACCATTTTGACTCCTCAGTGGTAGGAAAAAAAGTGAAGAAAAGAGAAAAACCTGTCTTCTTGGATCTCCTTTATTCTTCAGATAAAATTTATAAAGTACTTTTAGACAATAGAAAACTGTGGGGGCTAGGGACTTACTGGGTAATGTACCTGTGTGAACCTCCTTAGAAAGCACTTTTACCTACTAAGACTATGGTCCTCAAATTGCCCTCCTGGCTAGCTCCACCATCTGAGCATTTTGATAATACATGGCTCCCTCCATGAGACCTTTTATTTTCACTTAAGAGTACTATCAGAGCCATTAGTTCCTTGCCTTAAGTTGTGTATTTGTGTATGTATTTATTAAGCATCAAAGTTACATTACAAAATGTTACATACCTATGTATGTCTCTGTAGGTATGAGAATGATAGTATCAGTGATATACGGCAAGGGTTATTGGACAGTAATGTGTTGGCACATAACGTGAACTTTTTTATTATTTACTTATTTTTGGCTGCACTGGGTCTTGGTTTCTGTGAGTGGGCTTTCTCTAGTTGCAGGGAGCAGGGGCTAGGCCAGTTTTGTGGTGTGCAAACCTCTCTTGTGAAGCATGGGCTCTAGGGCTTCAGTTGTAGTACACGGGGTTTAGTTGTTTCTCAGCATGTGGAATCTTCCCAGACCAGGGGTCAAACCCCTGTCCCTTGCATTGGCAGGCAGATTCTTAACCACTTAGCCACCAGAGAAGTCCTAAAGTGAACTTTAAGTCACTCTTCACCATCATGCAGGTTCTCTCCTCCTGGTGCCCTTGAAATTTGTTAGACTTCCCAGCAGAGAGCCCAGACATGAGGCATTTGCACTGTCTCTTGCCTCACCCAGGCACTCATTGCATACACTCACTCCCCTGGGATTTCACTTCCTGGAGGCTTTGTGAACATGGAAATGGCCCGCCCTTCTAGATAGCTTAGTGGCCCCCAGAGTATTGTCCTATAATGTTGAATTAAATAGTATCAGTACTGTAACATTCATGAAAAGTAACTTGGCCTATATACCCGGGGCTTAAAATACATCAAACATATGGATTCATGAAGACATAGGACATTTTTGGCTTTCCTTTAAGTTCTCATTTAGTTATTTCTGGTTGTAATTTTTGTTTTTAATATATAATTTTTGTTTTTCTGCTATCTCTATTGAAATTCCCTTGAAGTAGGAAGATAGAGAATAAAGGGAAAAGGTATTAAGAGTTAGAAAGGCTGAGAAAGAAGTCATTACATATTTTGAAGGTTAACCTATAGTTTTCTTTTTTAAAAAAATCTTTTTCTTCTTCCAATCCTAATTGTGTTTGAAAGCTATTTGCAAATTTGAAGTTAGAAGTTCAAGACTAGAATTTATTAATGGTAATTTTTTTTATATGTTAGAATCTTTGTGATTGTTAAGAAAAATCCCATAGAAGTAGTAGTATTGATTCAGTCAGTTCAGTTCAGTCACTCAGTCGTGTCCAGCTCTTTGCGACCTCATGAACGGCAGCATGCCAGGCCTCCCTGTCCATCAACAACTCCCAAAGTCCACCCAAACCCATGTCCATTGAGTTGGTGATGCCATCCAACCATTTCATCCTCTGTTGTCGCCTTCTCCTCCTGCCCTCAATCTTTCCCAGCATCAGGGTCTTTTTTTTTTTTTCATTTAAAAAAAATTAATTTTTTTAAATTAGAGGCTAATTACTTTACAATATTGTATTGGTTTTGCCATACATCAACATGAATCCACCACAGGTGTACACATGTTCCCCATCCTGAACCCCCCTCCCACCTCCCTCCCCATACCATCCCTCTGGGTCATCCCAGTGCACCAGCCTCAAGCATCCTTTTTAAATGAGTCAGCTCTTTGCATCAGGTGGCCAAAGTACTGGAGTTTCAGCTTCAACATCAGTCCTTCCAGTGAACACCCAGGACTGATCTCCTTTAGGCTGGACTGGCTGGATCTCCTCGCAGTCCAAGGGACTCTCAAGAGTCTTCTCCAACACCACAGTTCAAAAGCATCAATTTTTCGGTGCTCAGCCTTCTTTATAGTCCAACTCTCGCATCCATACATGACCACTGGAAAAACCATAGCTTTGACTAGACAGACCTTTGTTGACAAAGTAATGTCTCTGCTTTTTAATATGCTATCTAGGTTGATCATAGCTTTCCTTCCAAGGAGTAAGCATCTTTTAATTTCATGGCTGCTTTCACCATCTGCAGTGATTTTGGAGCCCAGAAAAATAAAGTCAGCCACTGTTTCCCCATCTATTTGCCATGAAGTGATGGGACCGGATGCCATGATCTTCGTTTTCTGAATGTTGAGCTTTAAGCCAACTTTTTCGCTCTCCTCTTTCACTTTCATCAAGAGGCTCTTTAGTTCTTCTTCACTTTCTGCCATAAGGGTAGTGTTATCTGCATTCAGTCAAGCATAGTTTAGTAGAAAACATGTGTTTGACTCTTGGCTCCACAATTATACTTTAGAAAAAAAGTATAATTTGAAATTTGAACTTGTTGAACCCACACATGGTCATTTTTAGTAAGCTCATTTGGGTTATTTAAATTTTTCAGAGCAGAGAAATGACTCCAAGGTCCATTTTCTTCACAAGTTAATTCTAGAGAAGAGGCTACATGGAGGAGAATATGGCTCACTTTTTAATTTGGTTTTGACCCCCTTATGTATAACTGCCACAGAGTATGAGAATTCCCACAATGTTTTAGATCTTTTTCAGTAGAACAGTTGCTTTTTCTTACAAGAAGTGCAGTGATAATATGATTATCCACTTAACAAGACCTAGGGATAGAATATGTTTTTCAGAAAAAGTAAATAGATGTAAATGGTTGGTTTGACGCCATTTTAAGTGATTAAAGTTTCTGTGTTCCTTCTTGGGAATAGGTCATCGCAAATGACAGAAGTCCTTTGGTGGGTAAAGTCCACTGGGAGAAAATGGTGAAAAAGGTGTCAAGATTTGGAATACGTACAGGCACGTTTAACTGCTCCAGTGACCCCAGGTAAGTTGATGGCAGTTCTTAGAATTTGAGTTCTGACCAGAAGTTTTTAATGTAATATAAAGACAGTGATATTAGAAGCCTGTTTAAACTGAAAATTAATTAGCATGCTTAGCACAGTGTTAGTTACACGGGTGCTTGATTAATAGTTTTTGATAACTGGCAGTTATTTGCTTTCTTTCAGATCTCTTTTTATCTGGTTCTTCTGTGCTGTTTCTAACAGGGTGACTCTTGAGAGTATGTCTTTGGTCTTTTTTGTTTCAATTTTATTTCCCAAAGAGACTTCAGTACATTTATGGCTTTAGGTGACACCTTTGTGCTGATCTAAATCTTCCTTAATTCGAACTTCTAGTTTGCATTTTGACACTCATTTCCATCTGCCCTACGAGTAACCCAGATGGAATATGTTCCCTAAGCCTAGTGTTCAAATTCATGTTCATCTTTTTCTTTAGTAAATCGTGTCCTTTCTGCCTTTTTCTGTCCTTTATTATTTCTTTTTTTCATTTTCTCAGACAAGAATCTTTGCAGGCGTTTTTGTTTCTCTTTTTGTCATCATTTCCAGTATTTAGTCTGTGGTCACATTATTTTGTTTTACTATCCCATTGTTCTTCAAAATGCGTTTTCTTTGAATTTCTAGTGCCTCCAAGTTATAACTTGAATTAATTTGTTTATTTAAGTATCCATTCAATAAGTATTTAATGAAGAATTAGCATGTACAGCATGTTCTGTTTAGTGCTGAGGACAGGGCGTAGCATATGCACATAGAAACCCCCCTGTTAGATAGTTTCTAACGTAGGTAGACACGCCTGACTTACCTATGTCCCTTTTATGTGGTCACAGTGGGAGACCCATTGGCTGAAGAAAACCTGCCTCCACTGCTGCTTAATCTCAGATTCTCCCACCCTTCTTCAGGCTCATGTTTGTTTTGATTTTCCTCACTGTCCTTGTTTTGCTCACTTGTAACAGGCTGAGACCTGTGGGAGGAGGACCCCTTAAAAGTTGAGGATAAGAAGGGATGTTGTTGTGTCTCCTCACTCACATGTAATCTCATTTACCCACAAAGCTCCCCTTCTCACCTTTACCTCAGAATCTTGGTTGTGTAGTGATGCCTTTGGTTTAAATGTCCACGATAGCCTAAGTTTTCATGTTCTTATAGAAAGGAAATCATTCTTATTTCTAGCTTTTGTTTACCAAAGACAGTTGCACTTGGTCTTATTCCATCATTCCCAAATAGGTATAGGTGAAAGATCTACCCCCAGCCCCACTGGTGATTGCAATACCAGAATGAATGATAGTTCTAATATATTGATATTTTTGAGATAGCGCAAAAAGTAAGTACTTAACATAGCTAATTTATTGAAAAGTATTCAGAATTTATTTTTNGTTTTGCCATACATCAACATGAATCCACCACAGGTGTACACATGTTCCCCATCCTGAACCCCCCTCCCACCTCCCTCCCCATACCATCCCTCTGGGTCATCCCAGTGCACCAGCCTCAAGCATCCTTTTTAAATGAGTCAGCTCTTTGCATCAGGTGGCCAAAGTACTGGAGTTTCAGCTTCAACATCAGTCCTTCCAGTGAACACCCAGGACTGATCTCCTTTAGGCTGGACTGGCTGGATCTCCTCGCAGTCCAAGGGACTCTCAAGAGTCTTCTCCAACACCACAGTTCAAAAGCATCAATTTTTCGGTGCTCAGCCTTCTTTATAGTCCAACTCTCGCATCCATACATGACCACTGGAAAAACCATAGCTTTGACTAGACAGACCTTTGTTGACAAAGTAATGTCTCTGCTTTTTAATATGCTATCTAGGTTGATCATAGCTTTCCTTCCAAGGAGTAAGCATCTTTTAATTTCATGGCTGCTTTCACCATCTGCAGTGATTTTGGAGCCCAGAAAAATAAAGTCAGCCACTGTTTCCCCATCTATTTGCCATGAAGTGATGGGACCGGATGCCATGATCTTCGTTTTCTGAATGTTGAGCTTTAAGCCAACTTTTTCGCTCTCCTCTTTCACTTTCATCAAGAGGCTCTTTAGTTCTTCTTCACTTTCTGCCATAAGGGTAGTGTTATCTGCATTCAGTCAAGCATAGTTTAGTAGAAAACATGTGTTTGACTCTTGGCTCCACAATTATACTTTAGAAAAAAAGTATAATTTGAAATTTGAACTTGTTGAACCCACACATGGTCATTTTTAGTAAGCTCATTTGGGTTATTTAAATTTTTCAGAGCAGAGAAATGACTCCAAGGTCCATTTTCTTCACAAGTTAATTCTAGAGAAGAGGCTACATGGAGGAGAATATGGCTCACTTTTTAATTTGGTTTTGACCCCCTTATGTATAACTGCCACAGAGTATGAGAATTCCCACAATGTTTTAGATCTTTTTCAGTAGAACAGTTGCTTTTTCTTACAAGAAGTGCAGTGATAATATGATTATCCACTTAACAAGACCTAGGGATAGAATATGTTTTTCAGAAAAAGTAAATAGATGTAAATGGTTGGTTTGACGCCATTTTAAGTGATTAAAGTTTCTGTGTTCCTTCTTGGGAATAGGTCATCGCAAATGACAGAAGTCCTTTGGTGGGTAAAGTCCACTGGGAGAAAATGGTGAAAAAGGTGTCAAGATTTGGAATACGTACAGGCACGTTTAACTGCTCCAGTGACCCCAGGTAAGTTGATGGCAGTTCTTAGAATTTGAGTTCTGACCAGAAGTTTTTAATGTAATATAAAGACAGTGATATTAGAAGCCTGTTTAAACTGAAAATTAATTAGCATGCTTAGCACAGTGTTAGTTACACGGGTGCTTGATTAATAGTTTTTGATAACTGGCAGTTATTTGCTTTCTTTCAGATCTCTTTTTATCTGGTTCTTCTGTGCTGTTTCTAACAGGGTGACTCTTGAGAGTATGTCTTTGGTCTTTTTTGTTTCAATTTTATTTCCCAAAGAGACTTCAGTACATTTATGGCTTTAGGTGACACCTTTGTGCTGATCTAAATCTTCCTTAATTCGAACTTCTAGTTTGCATTTTGACACTCATTTCCATCTGCCCTACGAGTAACCCAGATGGAATATGTTCCCTAAGCCTAGTGTTCAAATTCATGTTCATCTTTTTCTTTAGTAAATCGTGTCCTTTCTGCCTTTTTCTGTCCTTTATTATTTCTTTTTTTCATTTTCTCAGACAAGAATCTTTGCAGGCGTTTTTGTTTCTCTTTTTGTCATCATTTCCAGTATTTAGTCTGTGGTCACATTATTTTGTTTTACTATCCCATTGTTCTTCAAAATGCGTTTTCTTTGAATTTCTAGTGCCTCCAAGTTATAACTTGAATTAATTTGTTTATTTAAGTATCCATTCAATAAGTATTTAATGAAGAATTAGCATGTACAGCATGTTCTGTTTAGTGCTGAGGACAGGGCGTAGCATATGCACATAGAAACCCCCCTGTTAGATAGTTTCTAACGTAGGTAGACACGCCTGACTTACCTATGTCCCTTTTATGTGGTCACAGTGGGAGACCCATTGGCTGAAGAAAACCTGCCTCCACTGCTGCTTAATCTCAGATTCTCCCACCCTTCTTCAGGCTCATGTTTGTTTTGATTTTCCTCACTGTCCTTGTTTTGCTCACTTGTAACAGGCTGAGACCTGTGGGAGGAGGACCCCTTAAAAGTTGAGGATAAGAAGGGATGTTGTTGTGTCTCCTCACTCACATGTAATCTCATTTACCCACAAAGCTCCCCTTCTCACCTTTACCTCAGAATCTTGGTTGTGTAGTGATGCCTTTGGTTTAAATGTCCACGATAGCCTAAGTTTTCATGTTCTTATAGAAAGGAAATCATTCTTATTTCTAGCTTTTGTTTACCAAAGACAGTTGCACTTGGTCTTATTCCATCATTCCCAAATAGGTATAGGTGAAAGATCTACCCCCAGCCCCACTGGTGATTGCAATACCAGAATGAATGATAGTTCTAATATATTGATATTTTTGAGATAGCGCAAAAAGTAAGTACTTAACATAGCTAATTTATTGAAAAGTATTCAGAATTTATTTTTTTAAATTAATAAACTAAATAGTACATTTAAATACTATAACTTTTAAATACATTAGAAAATATCAAGTAAAAACAAATATACAAATTATAAAGTTTAGACACATTTCAGTCTAATATAAATTCTTAGATAACATTAATAGAGAACTCAAAATGAAACTAAGCAGAGTATAAAGTGAAAATAATCTGTTAAGCATGAAAACCTGAAGGAAATAGTATATTGATTTTTAATATAATCTTGTAAAGGAAAATGCGTCCAAAGTGTCATGCTGCTAAGTTGCTTCAGTCATGTCTCTGTGCGACCCCATAGACGGCATCCCACCAGGCTCCTCCGTCCCTGGGGTTCTCCAGGCAGGAACACTATGGTGGGTTGCCATTTCCTTCTCCAGTGCCTGAAAGTGAAGTCACTCAGTCGTGTCCGACTCTTAGCGACCCCATGGACTGTAGCCTACCAGGCTCCTCCGTCCATGGGATTCTCCAGGCAAGAATACTGAAGTGGGTTGCCATTTCCTTCTCCACAGAAGTGTCATAATTGAGTCCAAATTTAGTACAAATTTTTCTAGCTTTTCTTTTGAAAAGCCCTATTTGATTTTATACCAGCTAAGGAATGGTAAAGAGAAACATATAAGCTACCTTTAAGTTTCCTCTGAATCCTTCATCTTGATCTTCAGATAATCCCACCTCTTATTTATCATGGAGGGCTACAGTCCATAGAGTTGCAAAGAGTCAGATATGACTGACTATCTGTCCATGGGATTCTCCAGGCAACAGTGCTGGAGTGGGTAGCCATGCCCTCCTCCAGGGGATCTTCCTGACCGAACCCTCGGTCTTGTGGCTCCTGCATTGCAGGCAGATTCTTTACTGCTGAGCCACCAAGGAAGTCCATTTATGATGGAAGAGACCCTTTTTGAGCAACTTTTTCTTTTTTGCTAACTGCAGCTATCATTTTTTGTTATTAAAGAGACATTTTTACATCATCTTCTCTAGTCTTATCACAAAGATAAAGATCTTGATGCAGAGTTATTTATATCTGTTTCAATATTGTCATGTTCATTTCCATTTATTTGGAAAGTCTGTTCTTACCATATATGGTGAGCTTAGTCAAGGTCATTTTTTTCTTTCTGTTTTTTTTTTTTTTTTTTTTTGAGGACTATAGAGATACAGAAGAACAAAATAGGGAGATGACAGAAAAGTGTTCAGAATGTCAGTGCAAGGTGTAACTGGGCAGGGAATAGTATTATTCAGCAAGCATTTTAATATGTTGAATAGTTTCATCATCCTGATCTCAGATTTTTAAAATCAGCAAAACTCTATCCCCTACTGCCTGTGTTGCTTTCTTTGACTGTAGTTCTTTTTCTGGGGTGGCCTCAGGCATAGCCTCCTCTGACATGCTGGGCCCACTGTAGAGTAGTACTTTCCTGACCTGATTGGCTCCCCTTAAGAACATTCAGAACCACCACTCTGTGTAGCATCTGACTCTATCCATGCCAGCAGTTTTCATTTCCCACACAGCCATCTTACCTGGCCTCAATTCTTCTCATTTCCCAACCTAGTGATCTGTCTCAGGGAGCTTTTCCCTGCCAGGTCTATTCTCTACTCTTTTATTCCCCCATTTTTGGAGAAAGTAGAAAGTGAGGTGGGACATTTATCTTTAAGAGGTCGGAGAGGCAGGGCAGGGATAGTAGAGAGTGGATGGAGGACCCTGGAATTACAGGAGTTGAGTGATAAACGGGCCAGGAGGGCTTACAGTGAAACAATCATGTGTGGGGACACATGAAATAAGCAGGGAAAGGAAAGGAAGGAGGAGACTGGTGAGTGGGACCGGAAGGCCAGGGAAAACAGTGACTTTGTCTGAAGAAACAGCAGCTTATAAACAATACCAAAGGTTCTTTTTATTTTTTTTCAGTATTCCTTTTTTTAATATAATGTGCCATACCAGAATCAGCCATACCAGAATGGCACACTAAATACCAAAACTCAGTAGCCATTTTTTTTAATCCTTTTTAGTCTTCAAATTGTCTAAAAGATCTCAAAAAGTTTAGGAACGGGAGGATATTTTTGTGATGTTGTCACTTTAAAAAGTTTTTTTGAATCAGTAAGAAGTTTTTATATGGATATATGGCAAAATAACATTATTAAAAAATAATATGAGTATTAGTCATATTTTCTGTTTAACAGTTGGGTTTTAAGATTGATATGATATACTTTGTGTGATATACTTTAAGATTGATATGATATACTTTATTGTCCTAGGTACTCTTAAATTCTTCTGCAGTGATAAACCTTAAAACTATCAATGTCACTTATCTCTGAACTGAAAAGAAAGTACATAGTACATTGTTTTCTTCCATGAAGAAGTATATGAACTAAGACTTTGCCTGTTTTATAGGGTAAAATTTTCTGTCAGAAAGACTGTAATTTAACTTATGACACAAATCAGAAAAGCCAAATATTCTCTAAGGTGGTTATAGAAAGATGAAAAGAATGACCAAGAGTAGAAATGTATCATCTCAAGTATCCCATACAATTAAAAACGTAAAGCAAGTTAGATAATTAAGATGTAAATAAGACAACTATCTATCTGGAGTTCACTTGTGGTTTTGGTGGGGGTGGGGGTGGAAGAAAAACTAGCATTCATGTCAGTGAATTATTATTTTTCATTGAACACAGAGTAGAAGGTAGTTGTATTGATATTAATGGTATCTGTGTTATTAAGGAAGTAAATCTACTAAACAACAAGCTGAGTTGTGGTCTCTAGTTTCCCAGAGCCATTACTAATCTTGTCTTTGTGACATAACATGTTGTCTTCACTTATCTTAAATTATATCATGAAATCCTGAGGTAAAATTGATATTGTCATCATAAAACCATGTGCCATGTATATCAAGACTTCTTTTTCTCTGAATCTGATCATATAAATGTGTAATATGCTTATGTAATTTAATTAAATGTAGGTAATGGCAACCCACTCCAGTACTCTTGCCTGGAAAATCCCATGAACAGAGAAGCCTGGTAGGCTGCAGTCCATGGGGTCGCTAAGAGTCAGGCATGACTGAGCGAATTCACTTTCACTTTTCATTTTCATGCATTGGAGAAGGAAATGGCAACCCACTCCAGTGTTCTTGCCTGGAGGATCCCAGGGACGGGGGAGCCTCATGGGCTGCCGTCTATGGGGTCGCACAGAGTCGGACACGACTGAAGGGACTTAGCAGTAGCAGCAGCAACAATCTATGTTTACTAAGTAAAGCATAATATTTATGATTTTCACATTAGTATTCTGAATAGCACAATAAAAAAGTAAATACTTTTTACCATTCATTTACAAATCTGTAGTGAAAAAAATGTATCCACCTAGTAGATTTTGTTTTTTTCCAGCTTTACTGAGGTAAGTTCATATGTTCTAAAACTCCACATGGTAGGTTTTTAGGAAAGACTTTTTTAAAAAAAGAAGGAAACTGTTTCACTGATTATCTCTCCACTGCAATACAGCAGCTGTTTTCATTTTCTGGTATCTCCTTTCATTCATCTTTTAGTTTTTTTTTTTTTTTTTTTTTTCAGAAAGAGAGGTTTGTCACAAATATTATAGCAAGACCATGTCCATTTCCAAGAGGATTAGAGTCATGACCCCATTGGATAAAGCTAAACAAATGATTTAATTTTAAATTCTTCTATATTTACTCTGTTCTAAAATGGGAGTCATCCTTGAACTGAATCTCTTTTTTTTTAAGCAATTTTATATTTACAGAAGAGTGATAAAGATAGTATAGAGTTGCCATATATAATCTTTCACCAAGTTTAGTTAGTATTTACATAACCATGGTATAATGGTCTAAAGAAATTAACACTGGTACAATACCATTAACTACATTACAGATTTTATTCCAGTTTCACCAGTTTTCCAATAATATCCTTTTTTTCTGAATCTCTTCTTAATCTGCAAACTTACTATCTTTGTTTCCTCTATGTTAAATACTTCTCTTCATGGTCCCCATTAAAGAGATGAGCAAATATAAAAAACATAGGACTTGCTCTTTACTTGTTGAGCTTTTGTGCAGATTTCTCTGTGATAGTGTTTGTGTGCATCAGGCATGTGGTGGGTGCTTGGGTTAATAAATGTGTGCAGCATGGCTCCTACCCTCAGGAACTTGCATTTAAGTCAGGGACTCAGCATACAAGATAATCCATTTCCTTCTCCCTTATTGCCCACCTGAATCTAACCATTCTTCAAGACCTAGTTCAGTTCCCAAACCTTTCATGAAATCTTCACCAACTCAAACTCCCAATGAAAGTCCCTTTGTTTGAACTTCATTTACATTATTTAGTGGTAGGATATATAGTTTTATTATTTTGTCTCCTTAATAGGATTTTAAATTCTTTGTGAACAAAAATCATTTTCCTATTATATTTTGGATCTTACCAACACATAATGCATTGTTGTTGGGTAGTCTCTAAGTCATATCTGACTCTTTGCGACTCCACGGACTGCAGCACTCCAGGCTTCCCTGTCCTTCACTCTTTCCTGAAGTTTGCTCAAACTCATGTCCATTGATTTGGTGATGCCATCCAGCCATCTCATCCTCTGTTGCACCCATCTCCTTCTCCCCTCAATCTTTCCCAACATTAGGGTCTTTTCCAGTGAGTCGGCTCCTCACATCAGGTGGCCAAAGTATTGGGGCTTCAGCTTCAGCATCAGTCCTTCCAATGAAAATTCAGGGTTAATTTCCTTTAGGATTGACTGATTTTATCTCCTTGTCCAAGGGACTCTCAAGAGTCTTCTCCAACATTACATTAGTAGGTTCATAATAGATGCTGGAAGTATGTGTCAGTTCTCTTGACTCTAAGGCTTTTTAAGCTCTAAGGTTTTTGTTTGAAAAAAAAAAAAGAGAGAGAGAGAAAGGGAGAAACAAAGATAAAAACAAAAAGATGATAAAAAGCTTTGCTTTTCCTCTTATACAGCTGCCAGGTATTGGTACTACTTTTGATTGTTTACAGGTTATTTGTTTTGGGGGAGAGAGTATCTTTCAAGGGCTATGGAAATTATCAGGGAAAGACAAACTGTACAACAGGGAAGATAAGCAATCTAGCTCATCTAGCAGCCTTGCTGTTTACTTACAGTTCCCTCTCTTACAGATACTGCAGGAGAAGAGGCTGGGTTCGATCCACACTCATTATGTCTGTTCCACAAACGAGTACTTCCAAAGGGAAAGTCATGCTTAAGGAGTACAGTGGGCGCAAGATAGAAGTAGAGCACATTTTTAAGTGGATAACTGCTCACGCAGCTTCTCGGATCAAAACCATTTATAATGCTGAACGCTTGAAAGAAGAATGGAATAAAAGTGATCAATATTGGGTAAAAATATACCTATTTGCAAACCTGGACCAACCGCCAGCTTTCTTCTCTGCACTAAGCATAAAGTTTACTGGAAGAGTTGAGTTTATTTTTGTAAATGTGGAAAAGTGGGACAACAAGAGTTATATGACAGATATTGGTGTCTATAACATGCCATCATACATACTTAGAACTCCTGAAGGAATTTACAGATACGGAAACCACACTGGCGAGTATATATCTCTTCAGGCCATGGATTCATTTTTGCGCTCCTTACAACCTGAAGTAAATGATTTGTTTGTTTTGAGCTTGGTTCTCGTTAACCTTATGGCTTGGATGGACTTATTTATCACACAAGGAGCTACCATCAAGCGATTTGTGGTTCTCATAAGCACTTTAGGGACCTATAATTCTCTATTAATTATCTCCTGGCTACCTGTGTTGGGCTTTTTACAGCTCCCTTACTTAGATAGCTTTTATGAATATAGCTTAAAATTGTTGAGATATTCCAATACCACCACATTGGCTTCATGGGTAAGGGCAGACTGGATGTTTTATTCCTCACACCCAGCCTTGTTTCTTAGTACATACCTTGGACACGGTTTACTAATCGATTACTTTGAGAAGAAGAGACGGCGCAACATCAACAATGATGAAGTCAATGCCAATAACTTAGAATGGTTATCAAGTCTATGGGACTGGTACACCAGCTACCTCTTCCACCCGATTGCTTCTTTCCAGAACTTTCCTGTAGAATCTGATTGGGACGAAGACCCTGACTTGTTCTTGGAGCGATTAGCTTTCCCTGATCTTTGGCTTCACCCCCTGATACCGACTGATTATATAAAAAACTTGCCGATGTGGCGATTTAAATGTCTTGGAGTCCAGTCTGAAGAAGAAATGTCAGAGGGTTCTCAAGATATTGAGAATGACTCAGACAGTGAGAGCACAGACACTTTGAGCAGTGAGAAGGAAGTATTTGAAGATAAACTGAGCATCATTCACAGTTCTCCAGGAAGAGCAAGTCACTGTGATGCTCAGGCTTGTTCCTGTGCCAATAAATATTGTCAGACCAGCCCTTATGAAAGGAAGGGGCGGTCCTATGGATCATATAGCGCTAATGAAGATATGGAACCTGATTGGTTAACTTGGCCTGCTGATATGCTGCACTGTACTGAATGTGTTGTATGCCTAGAGAATTTTGAAAATGGATGTTTGCTAATGGGGTTGCCTTGTGGTCATGTGTTCCATCAGAATTGCATTGTGATGTGGTTAGCTGGGGGCCGACACTGTTGCCCTGTCTGCCGGTGGCCTTCTTATAAAAAAAAGCAGCCATATGCACAACACCAGCCCTTGTCAAATGACTTCCCATCTTAACCATGTGCAATTTGTCCTTTATAAGCTTTGCGTATCTTACAGCCTGCCTTTTTAATGTTAGTCACAATGTTTTTGTGGTTTGACGTTTAGTTTAATGTTAGTGCAGTGACAGGAAATACACATTATGCTAATGTTGATGACAATTATTTGGTTGCCTTGTGTGTCAATTTGAATGCATACTTAATTGTAAAAATTTTTATTTACAACATTGGAAATTCAGAAGTTAATGTTCTTTTGTAAGCACAAAGGAAGTATGATAGAAATTTATCCTCGCAAGACTTTACAAGGTTGGATCAAATTCTAATGGAATTGAGGCAGTTTCTTATCCTAAATGTTTCCTTCCTTTTTACAATTTCTGTCCAGCACCTCTTGGTTAAATAATGTATGCTCTGAGACATGAAATTAAAACAAACCTATGAAATAAATTATTTTAAAACCAGAAGATTACAGCTTTTTCTAATGTTAAATTGTTTTTTTTGTTTTGTTTTGTTAAATTGTTTTTGATAAGGTGGCTGAGTGCTCTATGTGTTTTTCTTGTTTGCTAATTTCACAGTTGAGTCAGATATGGTTCTTGATTCATGTGGCAGAGGTGGGTGGTGGAGGAGACAGATTATGTTGCTAACACTGGCCAGAGGTGGTATTAGTCCTCCTTGGTTAGCTTTGATGGGAAGAAATTTCATGGTGGGTGTTTTTAAAAGTATTAAATCATTTACAAGTATATTCAAGTAAACAATCAGCTATAGCATACTAGCCACACATAGATTACTTGATATATTTTTCCTGACTTTTTATTTTGAAAAATTTTTTTAACTATAGAGAAATTGGAAACATGGTACAGTGAACATTCATTTGTCTCATTCACCAGGTGTTTACATCTTGTTACATTTTCTTTATCTCCTCTATGTCTATAATCTTTTTTCTTTTTTTTTCCTGATTCCTTTGAGAGTAAATTTCAGTCATCATGATGCTTCTGTACTGTTAAATGTATCATCATGTGTTTCCTAAGTACAAGGACATTTTTTACACATCCACCACACCATCATCTCACCCAAGAAATGTAATGTTGATTTAATAATATCTGGTACACAATTCATACTCCCCAGTTGCTCCCAAAATATTCTGTATCTTTATATGTTTCTGTTTTGTTTCCATTGGGAACTCAGACAGGGTTTATGCATTGGGTTTAGTGTCTTTTCTTTCATTCATTTCTCTAGAGCAGTCACCCTGCCCTACCCCCTGCCCCTTCCCCACCCCACACACATTCTTTTTAAGTCTTTTCTGACATTTTTGCAGAGTACAGGCTAGTTGTCTTATGGAGTGTTCCACATTTCTGGATTTGTCTTGAGTGTTTCTTCATAATTAGATTTAGATGAAAGAACTTTGCCTAGGTGGTTTCTATTTCTCATTTGTATAACATCAGGAGTGCATGATGTCAGTTCATTCCATTGTTGGTGATGCTGAATTTGCTCAGGTAATATCTGCTTTATCTTTGCAATGTAAGGTATTAATTAAGAAGGAATCTGTGAGGCCGTGTGAGTATCCTGTTCTTAATCAACCTTTAACCTAATGGTTTTAACATCTGTTGATGATTGTTGGCCTGAATCTGTTACTAAATAGGAGTTGTGACATGGAGATTTTTAAATTCTGTCCTTCATTCTGCATTTAATAGTGGCATTTGTGTGTGTGTGTGTGTATAGAGGACTTTCCATTTTTTCATCTCATAGTTTGAAATGTCACTGTAGATCAAGATTCTTTTTATATTCAGTGTGTTAAAATTCATTATTCTTTTTGATGCACAAATCATTCCAAATTTGGTAAGCGGGAGCCCCTCTAAGCTCCTTCTTATGTCCTGTTGACTTCCCTTTCAATCTTGAAACACTTCGTTGCTTTTGGACACAAGATATTCCAGACTCACTTTGTAGTTTCCCTGGCCCAACCCTGTAATACGTCATTTCTTCAAAGCATCCAAATTTCATGGGGGACTTTTTAATATCCTTTACCTTCTGTCCCTCAAAATGGTAAAAAAAAATTAAATTTTCTCTTTCTGAATTGCTGCTGGTCATTAGCAGAAACATTTTTTTCCTTCATGGTGCACTGAGCCTCATTTTCATACAGGAATGGAAACAGTAAGGAATAGCAGTTACTAATTTTGTATTAATATTCGGAAGCTTCTTAAAATTTTTAAGAGTATAAGCACTGCTCCTTGTACTCTTATTTTCCTTTTGGAAAAAAAAAATAATGTTACTGTAAATGTTTCCTAGAGTTCTGCCATTGGTCCAGTGTTCTTTTCTTTCTGGTGTTTTCAGCAGATGTCCCAAATCACCATGTTCAGGCAAAGACCCCTCACCAGATCTTCAGTTTCATGTATAGCTCTCTGCCGAACAGTGAGTGCTCTTAAGTAATTCAATTCAGTTCAGTCGCTCAGTCATGTCTGACTCTTTGTGACCCCACGAATCGCAGCACGCCAGGCCTCCCTGTCCATCACCAATTCCTGGAGTTTACCCAAACTCATGTCCACAGAGTCGGTGATGCCATTCAGCCATCTCATCCTCTGTCATCCCCTTCTCCTCCTACCCCCAATCCCTCCCAGCATCAGAGTCTTTTCCAATGAGTCAACCCTTTGCATGAGGTGGCCAAAGTACTGGAGTTTCAGCTTTAGCATCAGTCCTTCCAATGAACACCCAGGACTGATCTCCTTTAGGATGGACTGGTTGGATCTCCTTGCAGTCCAAGGGACTCTCTCAAGAGTCTTCTTCAACACCACAGTTCAAAACCATCAATTCTTCGGTGCTCAGTTTTCTTCACAGTCCAACTCTCACATCTATACATGACTACTGGAATAACCATAGCCTTGACTAGATGGACCTTTGTTGGCAAAGTAATGTCTCTGCTTTTTAATATGCTGTCTAGTTTGGTCATACTTTTCCTTCCAAGGAGTAAGAGTCTTTTCATTTCATGGCCACAGTCACAATCTGCAGTGATTTTGGAGCCCAATAAGATAAAGTCTGACACTGTTTCCACTGTTTCCCTATCTATTCACCATGAAGTGATGGGACCAGATGCCATGATCTTCGTTTTCTGAATGTTGAGCTTTAAGCCAACTTTTTCACTCTCCTCTTTCACTTTCATCAAGAGGCTTTTTAGCTCCTCTTCACTTTCTACCATAAGGGTGGTGTCATCTGCATATCTGAGGTTATTGATATTTCTCCTGGCAATCTTGATTCCAGCTTTTGTTTCTGCCAGCCCATCGTTTCTCATGATGTACTCTGCATATAAGTTAAATAAGCAGGGTGACAATATACAGCCTTGACGTACTCCTTTTCCTATTTGGAACCAGTCTGTTATTAGTCTCAAAGCAGCTCTTCCTTTTCTCTCTGTATCCCCTAGTCTTTCCCTTATGGTCCTGATTTCAATTCATACATATAATATTGTCCATTATGAAATGTATTTTATGGAAAAGGAAATGGCAACACATTCCAGTATTATTGCCTGGAAAACCTCATGGATAGGGGAACCTGGTGGGCTACAGTCCATGGGGTCACAAGTTGGACACAACTTGGCAACTAAATCACCACCACTACCATAGATATTTTAAAAGATAATTGAAATTTCTCCTCTAGCATCCGAGGGCACACCACACTTTTGGAGACCACAGGCACACCTTGGAAATATTGCAAGTTTGGTACCAGTTCACTGCAATAAAGCAAGTATGGCAGTAAAGCCAGTCATAGAAATTACTTGGTTTCCCAGTGCATGTAAAAGTTATGTTTTAAAAAAAGTTATGTTTACACTACTGAAGTCTATTAAATATGCAATAGCACATCTAAGAAACAATGTACATACCTTGTTTTAAAAAGTACTTTATTGCTTAAAAAATGCTATCACCTAAACCTCCAGCAAGTTGTAATCTTTGCAATATATTGAGTAGTATTAGCCTAGAAGATAAATCAGTCTCCTTACCACTGGCTTACAAGGCCCTGGCCTAACTTACACACATCGTGATTGTACTGCCTGCCTCTTCAGGGTCATGCTCTACTTGTTCTCAGCTTGGTGCTCGTCTGTCCCCTCTGCCTCATGTTCTCACCCCTTTTCTAGGCTTTATCTGGCTAGATCCTACTTTCTCCAGAAATGCTACATCTCCTATCCACCTTTTCTTTCCCCTTCAGGCTTATGAAGAGACACAAATATCTTTACAGTGAAAGCTCTGGTGGCAGTCACCCTACTCAAGTGATCAAACTTACCATTGCAGATAAGGGAGCAACCCCATTTCTCCTTGCCCTTTCCTCATACGTGCCCCTCCCTTTTTTTTAAGGCCTCACCATTTGGCATATGAGATTGAACTCACACCTACTGCATTGGGAATGCAGGGTTTTAACCACTGGACCACCAGGGAAGTCCTGCCCTTCTTATATCCCAGAGATAGCTGGTATATGCCTGTCCTAGTTAGTTGCATTGTATTAAAACTACGCACACGTCTTTTTCAGGTGAACTTTAAGGTAGGAACTTGCTCTATTCATTAAATACATCAACATGCTTGGCATAAAATGGAGGTAATACCTTTGAATGCTAGACGTGCTATAAAAGTATTACAGTAAGGTCAAGGAGTAAATAGTCGATAGAGGTTCAGGTCTTCAGGGAAGGTTGCGTATGTACGTGCTAAGTCGCTTCAGTCATGTCCTACTCTGCAACCCTATCAACTGTAGCCCACCAGGCTCCTCTGTCTGTGGGATTTCCCAGGCAAAAATACTGGGGTGGGTTGCCATTTCCTTCTCCAGGGGATCTTCCCAACCCAGGGATCAAACCCAGGTCTCCCATGTCTCCTGCATTAGCAGGCAGATTCTTTACCTCTGAGCCACCAAGGCAGCCTAGTCCACAGAAGCTTGACTCATCCTTTAATTGTGAAGGCATAGCAAGCAATGCTTTTGTTTTCCTGGAGGTAGAGAATTGAAGGAGGTATTCAAGATTGACAGACTCTGAACTGTAACTGTTTTTTGTTTTTCAGTTTGAATTCTTAGAGCGACCTAGTGAATTTAATTAAAAATTCCAAGTATGTAAGTCTTTCTAATTACTGAACTCTGGTTAACTGTAATAGTGGGATGCACAATTGCGTTCTGCTCAAGAGTTTTTTCTTCTATCTTCTCTATTTCTTGTGTAAGTATTTACTTTCTTTAAAAATGATAAGCTCCCTGAAGGCAGAAGTAATGCTATAATCTACTATTATATCCTTAACATGTTAGACCCAGAGTAGATACTCAATAAAGAATATTCGCTTGAATTTTACAAATCTTCTCTAATTTTGCCCTTTACCAAACTTTTCACCACCTGTCTAGTATGTTTAGTCAGTGTTGCTACTCTTAGTAAAATTCTACAAACTTTTTTTTTCATTTGGGAATGGATTTTGAGAACATCATCTATTTGTTGATAAAGGGTATGGTGACATGTTTCCACCTGGGTAACAATCTGGAGTTTGAGGAGGTCTTTTCACAATGACAGAGTAGCAGAGTTTCAGACGCGGCAAAAGGGAAGTTAGAACTCTGATATTTTCAGGGCCACTTTTGTTATCTTGTTTAAATGCTCTCCATTTAGTTTTACTAATTTCCTGAGCCAAGTGGCTAAAAACAATAGGCTTCTGGAACAAAATGCCTCAAGCTGACTCCCAGCTTTGTTGCCAGAGGCTTGGATAGGAAGCATCCCTTAAAATGCCAAACACAGGAGTATCTTGGGCTTTTAAAACAGTATTATTCAAATTATTTTTTAGTATTGAGCATGGTGGACTGTAACCAATTTAATATATAGTTTTGCTTTAATAGCACTTAGTGGGGTTTTTTTAATGAGAAAAAAAGAGCATTCTTACAGTTTTATTATTGAAAATAATAGAATCTGAGTGGCAGAAACAAATGTGAAGGCCCCTTCGTCCAATCTTATGCCTTGATTTAGATTGCTAATGTCTCTCTTATGAATGAACTGACACACTCATCATTTAACAAAAGATTTGCTACATTTGCAAGAATCTCCAAACAGTTCTCCTGCCAGGATCCACAGAAGAACATGCAGTTAACTGGCAGCAGAGCGACAGCAGGTGCTGGAGACCCAGATCTGGACAGGTGGCAGGATGCTTCCCATGTCACCACCTTTGGGAAGGAAGATGAATCAGCAGTTCATCTATTGACAAGAACTAGTTCTGATATAACCAACTTGCTCTGAAATATGTTATGCTTCTTATATTTATTCATCAAAATGGCATTTATTTAACCAGAATTTTTATTCAGAGAGAAACCTGTGAACTATTAAAGACCATCCTCAAGAGTTTAACACTAAACTCATTCCATCATCCCCTAGTATCTCCAAAACAGCAATCAGGAGACATGAGAGCATCTTTCTCCTGCTTCAGCCAAACATACTTTCTGCTGTATGGAGTGACAGAGGACAGACTTACAGACCCTGCTGTATTTTCAGAGCTGTGGAAAGGATGAGAGGTAATACCACCACAGCAGAAGACAGTTAATGGTATAATATGCACCAGACTGGGCTATACAGAAATCAGAGAAAGGATCTTTTACAATTTCAAATTTTTCTAAGGGCCCAAATAAGACTATAATAATTCATTCATTTGGATTCCTTTAAGGAGGAATGTATCTAACCCATTTTGGAACAACATATGTGTTTTATTTAGAACTTGGTAATCGGAGACCTTGAGTTTGTTCAAACAGCTTAGAGTTTTTAGGAGAATGTGGTGTTAATTTTAAGTTGCTTATTTATCTGAAAATTATGCCATAGCCTGAGTGCAGTACTAGTGTTTCCTGAAATAATATTCTTAAAGGATGAACCACAGGTGAGAAATGGAAAAGTCTTTTGATGCTTTGTAACACGGACCACTCCAGTGTTCTTGCCTGGAGAATCCCAGGGACGGGGGAGCCTGGTGGGCCGCTGTCTATGGGGTTGCACAGTTGGACACAACTGAAGTGACTTAGCAGTAGCAGCAGTAACACGTATTAATCAGCTTTTTAAACAAAGGAGAGGAGTAGGACAGGAGACGTAGGGCTTCCCAGTTGGCTCAGTGGTAAGGAATTTGCCTGCGAATGCAGGAGATGCAAGAGACGCAGGTTCAATATCTGGGTCAGGAAGAACCCCTGGAGTAGGAACTGGCAACGGCACTCCAGTGTTCTTGCTTGGAAAATTTCATAGACAGAGGAGCCTGGTGGGCTACAGTCCATGGGGTCGCAAAGAGTTGCACATGACTAAGCAACTGATCACACCCGTACAGGACAAGAAAATGATGGAACAAATGAACAGTACCTTCTTTAACCATTTTCAGAAGGGAAAGGCTACCCACTCCAGTATCGCCTGGAGAATTACATGGATTAGTGTCGTACATGGGGTTGCAGAGTCAGACACGACTGAGCGACTTTCACAGGGAAAATATGTTCTTTTTTCCCCCTTTTGTTAAAGTTTTTACTGAAGGGCAATGTATCTCCACGCGTGCATGCATGATCAGTCGTGTATGACTCTTTGCAACCCCATGAACTGTAGCCCCCCGCAGGCTCCTCTATCCATGGATTGCCGAGGCAAGAATACCGGAGTGTGTTGCCATTTCCTTCTTCAGGAGATCTTCCCTACTCAGGGATCAAACCCATGTCTCTTGCATTGGCAGACAGATTCTTTTAACACTGAGACACCTGGGAAGCCTGAATATAACTCCATCAGTTCAGTTCAGTCGCTCAGTCGTGTCCGACTCTTTGCAACCCCATGAATCGCAGCACACCAGACCTCCCTGTCCATCACCATCTCCCAAAGTTCACTCAGACTCACGTCTATTGAGTCAGTGATGCCATCCAGCCATCTCATCCTCTGTCATCCCCTTTTCCTCCTGCGCCCAATCCCTCCCAGCATCAGAGTCTTTTCCAATGAGTCAGCTCTTCGCATGAGGTGGCCAAAGTACTGGAGTTTCAGCTTTAGCATCATTCCTTCCAAAGACTACCCAGGACTGATCTCCTTTAGAATGGACTGGTTGGATGTCCTTGCAGTCCAAGGGACTCTCAAGAGTCTTCTCCAACACCACAGTTCAAAACCATCAATTCTTCGGCACTCAGCTTTCTTCAGTCCAACTCTCACATCCATACATGACTACTGGAAAAACCATAGCCTTGACTAGATGGATAAATATTAAATATGAAGATTATTAATTTATTACAAACTCAACACACTCATGTAACCCATCACTCAGATTAAGAAACTGAGCAATTGCCACATCCCAGAAACCTCCCCTACTTCCTTCTTAGTCATTACTTCCACCATCCTCCCCAAAGTTAATCTCTGTGATAACTTCCAAAACCATAAATTAGTTTTGCTTCTATACCACACACCATATAGTATGTGGTATTTTGTGTGGTTAGGGTTAGATCTCTCATTTATATGTTCATGAGGTTCATCTCTATTGTATGGAGCAGTCGTTTGTTCATTATTACTGCATAGTATTAATGAACATGCAATAATTTATCTATTCTATTATGGTGGACATTTAGCTTATTTCCAGTCTTTTACAAGTACAAATAGTGCTGCTATGAACATCCTTTTATGTGACTTGGGTCACATTGCTGTTGAGGGTGAAATTTCTGGGTTATTGAGTATGCCTCAGTTCAGTTTTGATAAACACTGACAGTTTTCTAAAGTAGTTCTACCAATTTACACCCTCCCCAGCAGTGTATGAGACTTACAGTTGTTCCACACTCTTGTTAAAATTTGATGTTATGATTTTTTTCATTCTTATAATCAGTGGGTTTTGTTTGCATTTCTCCAATGACAGCTGACACTTGACACATTGTCACATGTTTATTGGTCATTTGAGTTACCTCTTTTGTGAAGTCCTTCTTCAAATCTCTTCCCCATTTTTCTACTGAGTTACTGTCTTATTGAATTATAGGAGTTCTTTATATATTCTGTATGTAAGTCCTTTGTCAAATATACATATTACATATTTTCTCCCTGTCTGTAGCTGTCTCTTTTTAGGGGGCAAGATGGATTTTTTTAAAAAACATTTTTTCCCTTGGAAATTTTTAGCTATACACAAAAGTAAAAAGATTAATATAATAAAATCCCATGTACCCAATTTCAATAATCAACAACTTATAGCCAATCATTTTTCAGCTATATGCCTACTTAAAATCATACTTTCTACTGCCTTAACCTGTCCTTTAATTTCCATTATTAATGCTTTAGGCCTTTATTACCTCCTTCAGTGCTGTTTATCCTTCATATATTTATTGAACTAATAATAAAACCCAGTGAATGCATTTCTGAGTTCTGTGCATATATTACCTGAGTTCTGTGCATACGGTGGCTCTGTTGATCACTCCCTTTTTTTTGCTTAGCCTTCTCTGGTCCTCCTCTACCTGGTTTTCCTTCCACTTCTCTGATTCTTTGTAATTTCCTTCCTGGGACCTCCTTCCACCTTACCTCCTTCAGAGTTATTCTCCCAGGGTTCTGTACCAGTTCTCAATTCATTTGGGTGATTGCATTGATACTCATGTCCTTGACTCCCACTCATATACTGCTGACTTCTGAGTTTATGTCTCTAGTCCAGAACACTATTCAACACCAGATCTCCATACTGAGCTATTTTATGAGCAGTTCACTTGAGGAACCCAAAAGCATCCATGGCACACTTGTTGACTGTTGACCTCTTCACACCCTGTCACCAATCTGTTCTCCCATTCTCCATTATAATAGAATTCTAGCTGAACAGATATTGAGCTATCAGTATCTCTCAGCTCCCACTGTAGTTAGGTGTGACCAATGTGAGCAGTTCGTATCAATGCACTGTAAGCAAAAGCGATGCATGCCACTTCTGGATCTTGACTTAAAATATTGGGTATGTGTAGTATAACTTACTTTCTCCCCTACATCAGCTTGCCAGATATGGTGATGACTTGAAAGTCAGGTGTGACCAACGCACGGAGCTACCTCACCAGCCTGGGTCCTTGCATGACCTCACAGAGCAGAGCTCCCTGACTATGGAGATTACTAGACCATTCCACAAACAAGTATACTTAATATTTAGATCATTGCATTTTCAGGTCTCTGTGTTATAGTAGACTAGCCTTTAACTATTACAGCATCTCAGTCATCTCATGTCATATCAATTACAGCATCTCAATCATATCAAAAATTTACTAATCTTCCTTCCACCTAAATATTGTGTGTCTTCAGTTTCAATATGAGTAAAGGCTCTTGCAGTTACGTATCATTTTCCTCTCTCCATTCCTTCATTGAGTTTTCCTAAGTGCAATTCCGGAGAAGGCAATGGCACCCCACTCCAGTACCCTTGCCTGGAAATTCCTATGGATGGAGGAGCCTGGTAGGCTGCAGTCCATGGGATCACTGACTTTCATGTATTGGAGAAGGAAATGGCAACCCACTCCAGTGTTCTTGCCTGGAGAATCCCAGGGACGGGGGAGCCTGGTGGGCTGCCGTCTATGGGGTCACACAGAGTCGGACACGACTGAAGTTACTTAGCATAGCATACGTGCAATTCATATTATTTCTTAATAATGACACAGGACTTCTAGCCATGATGGAGGAATTGGTAATAGACTGGTCTTGCTGTAACTGTAAAACCAGACCAAACTATATGAGCAGTTGCTTTCAGGCAGTGGACAATAGGCAGCACAAGACTGAAGATCCCTAAGAGAAGGGCAACTAACAGTAAGCTCCACAATTACCTAGCTCACTGCACAGAACAATTTCCTGATGGTAATACAGAGAGCTTGATCCCACTCAGCAGAACACAGTTGTCACACCAAGGTTCAACCATGATGTTGCATGTGTCTGTAGTTCATTTTTTGTATTGCTGATTAGTATGCTATTGTACAAATATACCACAATTTACATATGTATTTGCTGATGGATATCTGTTCCGTTTTTGCTATTATAAATAAATAAGCTTTGAATATTGCTATACAGTCATTTGATGGACATAAACATGTATGTTGAGTATATAACAAGGGATGGAGTTGCTCTAACATAAAGTTTTTACATCTTTAGCTTTAGCTGATACTGCTAAAGAATTTTCCAAACTGGTTGTACCAATGTGCACTCTAGTCAGCAGTAGATATGAATTCTCATTTCAGGACTTCCCTGGCGATCCAGTGCTTAAGATGCCACACTTCCACTGTGGGGGCATGGGTTTGATCCCTGGTTAGGGAACTAAGATCCCGCATGCTGTGCTACGCAGCCAAAAATTAGAAAAATTCTTGATTGCTCCATATAGTTTTCCCTCACTTGACACTGTCAGTGTTTTTAATATAAATCATTCGTTTTTTCTCACTTTGAGATATAAGTGATGTACAACACTGTGTAAGTTTAAGGTGTACAGCATAATGATTTCACATTTATACATCATTAAATGATTAACACAATAAATTTAGTGAACATCCCTCATTGCATAGATACAAAATTAAATAAAAATGTCTTGTGATAAGAATTCTTAACATGTACTCTCAACTTTCATATATAACACATAGCAGTGTCAGTTATATTTATCACATTGTATATTACATCCCTAGTTTTATTTTGATTGGAAGTTGGTACCTTTTGAGTACTTGCATACAGTTCCTCCTTCCTCCATATCCTGCCTCTGGAAACCACAAATATGATTTCTTTTTCTATGAGTTTGTTTGTTCTTTTATTCTTTTTATGGGTGAGTGGTAGCCCATGCGTAATCTGCTGTTTAATTCACTGAGGTTTATTCAGTGACTAAGGTTTTTATTTCTGTTGTTGTATTTTCTTACATCCAGAAATTCTTTGGTTCTTTTTCATTTTTATGGTCTCTTGTTTAAGTCCCTCTTTCATTTCTTTGAACATTTTAAGTATAGTATTTCTATTCTACATTTGAGAATTCTAATATCTGATGTGCTTTGGACTGTAATTATGATTTCTTTTAAATTTACTCTTGGCCTCACATATTTGCATTTGGAAAATTTTGTTTATCTTATTATGTATGAGACACAGGTTTGATCCCTGGGTCAGGAAGATCTCTTGGAGGAGGAAATGGCAACCCACTCCAGTATTCTTGCCTGGAGAATCCCAGGGACAGAGGAGCATGGTGGGCAACAGTCCATGGGGCTCACAAAGCGTTGGACAGAAGACTGAGTGACTAAGCACACAATCTGTAGGAATACTGCAGTGCCTGAATTTGGGGTATATTCCTTCAAAATGAGCTCAGAATGTTCTGACAGGTACAGATGATGCCGTCCACTAAAGAACAGTTTAAATTAATATCTAGGCTTGGGATTTCCAACACTGTGAGAATATAGTATGGCTTTAAATCCATATAAGGGCATATTTATAATGATGCTTTCTTAAGGAAGCCTTCTATTTTTATTTTTCCTTCAGAGCTGTGGCCTAAAACATTTCCTTCTTGGCTGCCTTTGCAAGCAGATAGACTTTTTTCCTAGCCTATTCTTTCACTGAGGATGAGGTCATCATGGCTCCTAGCTTTGGGGTCCGGGGATGTCTCAATTTTACTTCACCATTTTATCCTGCCAAAGGCCTTGCCTTCTGTTCCTCTATCCAATCATTAAAATCAAGCATACTATTTGATTCCATTTACATAAAGTTTAAGAAGAGCTGAAACAAATCTATAGAGATAGAAATCAGACTAATGGTTCTCTTTTGGGGATGTTGACTAGAAACAGGGATGATGGAGCCTTCTAAGATCTGGAAACATTTAAAATATTGATCTCTGTAGTGATTCTGTAGGTTTACACATATGTACAAATGCACCAGGACATACACTTATTTGAACACTTTACTGTCATATTCTTCTTGCAGCAAACAGGGTTCTTGGTTTCTGTTACTGGCAGATATTACTGATTTCCCTTACTTTTCTGAGGGACCAACCATGCTCATAAAATAGTGTGGCTATCTGTTATTAAAACTATGTGGTTTGCAGTGAGTTTTTCAGAATTTCCAGTCCCCAAAACATTGAATGTGTGAGCTGCATGCTCACACTTTCCGACTCTGACACTGTTTCTTGGAGACTTTAGTAAAGTATTGCTTAAAAGTTGTTTGACTTTTCTTATGGTTTAAAATAGAACTTTTCCAGTTATATTTTTGATCTGCTTTGTTTTTTACTTTTAATTTTTTATTGGAGTATAGTTGATTTACAATGCTATTTTCTGCTATACATAAAAGTGAGTCAGTTATACATATACATATCAGTTCAGTCACTCAGTCGTGTCCAGTTCTTTGCGACCCCATGGACTGCAGTATGCCAGGCTTCCCTGTCCATCACCAACTCCTGGAACTTGCTCAAACTCATGTCCATAGAGTCGGTGACACTATCCAACAATCTCATCTTCTGTTGTCCCCTTCTCCTCCCGTCTTTAATCTTTCCCAGCATCAGGGTCTTTTCCAATGAGTCAGTTCTTTGCATCAGGTGGCCAAAGTATACATATATCCACTCTTTTTTAAGATTCTTTTCTCATACAGGTTTTTACAGAGTATAAGTACAGTTTCCTGTTGTTCGATTTTTTTTTTTTTTAAGTTCAGGCTTTGTCCCTGCTATGCTGTGGAGAAATAAGAAAAGGCATGTAGTCTCCCATGAGAGGAGCTTTGGTGGTAGAAATGGAGCTCTAGAGGGTAATACAGGGTGGCTGCAGTGATTACTGTGATTTCCCAGGGACAGTACTCAGTTCAAGCGAGAGCCAGTCATCAGATATGTACTACCCCAACTTTGGGGCATGATGGAGGACAGAAGTTTGTTGTTGTTGTTTAAAGAATTCAGCTAACCGGTTTGCCTCCACCCTCTATCACCTTTCAAGTGTAGGACCCATGTGTATACATGAAGATTGTTGGAGACTGAATTGTGCCCCTTCAAAAGATGACGTTCTAAAACCCCCAGTACCTCAGAAAGTGACCTTATTTGGAAATACGGTCATTGCAGATATAGTTTAGATGAGGTCATGCTGGATTAGGGTGAACCCTTCATACAGTAGGACTGCTGTGCTTACAGAGAGGAGAAAATCCCTGTGGATTGGTTTGTGTCCTCCCCAAATCCATTATTCATTGGAGCCCTAACCGCCTGTGTGATGGTATTTGGAGAAGTGTCCTTTGGGAAATGATTAGGTTTAGATGAGGCCTTGAGGTGGGGACTTCATGACAGATTAATACTCTTATAAGAGAAGCAAGTTATTAGTTCTCTTATAAGAGAAGGCAAGTTATTAGTACTCTTATAAGAGAAGGCTATGTCTCTACCACGTGAGGTCCTAGCGAGAAGGCCAAGCCAGGAAGAGAGCTCTCCCCAGGCTGGCACTTATCTTGGACTTTCAGGCTCTAGAACTACTAGAAAATAAATTTCTGTTGTTTGAGCCACCCAGTCTTTGGTATTTTGTTTTGGCACCCCAAGCTTACTAATACAAACACTACGTAGTAACGGAGGCAGAGATGGGAGTGATGCAGTGGCAAGCCAAGGAAAGCCAGTGATTGATGGTCATCATCAGAACCTGGAAAAGGGCAAGGAATGATCCTCCCCAGAGTCTCAGATGGAGCACGGCCCTATTGAATGGCCCTATTGACACCTTGCTTTTGGATTTCTGGCTCCAGAACTGTGAAAGAATAAATTTATGTTGTTTTAAACCACCTGATTTGTCATACTTTGTTAAAGTAGCCTTGTTGAATCTAATCAAAGTTGCTCAGTCGCATCCAACTGTATGTGACCTTATGGACTGTAGCCCGCCAGGCTTCTCTGTCCATGAGATTCTCNAGTCCATGGGGCTCACAAAGCGTTGGACAGAAGACTGAGTGACTAAGCACACAATCTGTAGGAATACTGCAGTGCCTGAATTTGGGGTATATTCCTTCAAAATGAGCTCAGAATGTTCTGACAGGTACAGATGATGCCGTCCACTAAAGAACAGTTTAAATTAATATCTAGGCTTGGGATTTCCAACACTGTGAGAATATAGTATGGCTTTAAATCCATATAAGGGCATATTTATAATGATGCTTTCTTAAGGAAGCCTTCTATTTTTATTTTTCCTTCAGAGCTGTGGCCTAAAACATTTCCTTCTTGGCTGCCTTTGCAAGCAGATAGACTTTTTTCCTAGCCTATTCTTTCACTGAGGATGAGGTCATCATGGCTCCTAGCTTTGGGGTCCGGGGATGTCTCAATTTTACTTCACCATTTTATCCTGCCAAAGGCCTTGCCTTCTGTTCCTCTATCCAATCATTAAAATCAAGCATACTATTTGATTCCATTTACATAAAGTTTAAGAAGAGCTGAAACAAATCTATAGAGATAGAAATCAGACTAATGGTTCTCTTTTGGGGATGTTGACTAGAAACAGGGATGATGGAGCCTTCTAAGATCTGGAAACATTTAAAATATTGATCTCTGTAGTGATTCTGTAGGTTTACACATATGTACAAATGCACCAGGACATACACTTATTTGAACACTTTACTGTCATATTCTTCTTGCAGCAAACAGGGTTCTTGGTTTCTGTTACTGGCAGATATTACTGATTTCCCTTACTTTTCTGAGGGACCAACCATGCTCATAAAATAGTGTGGCTATCTGTTATTAAAACTATGTGGTTTGCAGTGAGTTTTTCAGAATTTCCAGTCCCCAAAACATTGAATGTGTGAGCTGCATGCTCACACTTTCCGACTCTGACACTGTTTCTTGGAGACTTTAGTAAAGTATTGCTTAAAAGTTGTTTGACTTTTCTTATGGTTTAAAATAGAACTTTTCCAGTTATATTTTTGATCTGCTTTGTTTTTTACTTTTAATTTTTTATTGGAGTATAGTTGATTTACAATGCTATTTTCTGCTATACATAAAAGTGAGTCAGTTATACATATACATATCAGTTCAGTCACTCAGTCGTGTCCAGTTCTTTGCGACCCCATGGACTGCAGTATGCCAGGCTTCCCTGTCCATCACCAACTCCTGGAACTTGCTCAAACTCATGTCCATAGAGTCGGTGACACTATCCAACAATCTCATCTTCTGTTGTCCCCTTCTCCTCCCGTCTTTAATCTTTCCCAGCATCAGGGTCTTTTCCAATGAGTCAGTTCTTTGCATCAGGTGGCCAAAGTATACATATATCCACTCTTTTTTAAGATTCTTTTCTCATACAGGTTTTTACAGAGTATAAGTACAGTTTCCTGTTGTTCGATTTTTTTTTTTTTTAAGTTCAGGCTTTGTCCCTGCTATGCTGTGGAGAAATAAGAAAAGGCATGTAGTCTCCCATGAGAGGAGCTTTGGTGGTAGAAATGGAGCTCTAGAGGGTAATACAGGGTGGCTGCAGTGATTACTGTGATTTCCCAGGGACAGTACTCAGTTCAAGCGAGAGCCAGTCATCAGATATGTACTACCCCAACTTTGGGGCATGATGGAGGACAGAAGTTTGTTGTTGTTGTTTAAAGAATTCAGCTAACCGGTTTGCCTCCACCCTCTATCACCTTTCAAGTGTAGGACCCATGTGTATACATGAAGATTGTTGGAGACTGAATTGTGCCCCTTCAAAAGATGACGTTCTAAAACCCCCAGTACCTCAGAAAGTGACCTTATTTGGAAATACGGTCATTGCAGATATAGTTTAGATGAGGTCATGCTGGATTAGGGTGAACCCTTCATACAGTAGGACTGCTGTGCTTACAGAGAGGAGAAAATCCCTGTGGATTGGTTTGTGTCCTCCCCAAATCCATTATTCATTGGAGCCCTAACCGCCTGTGTGATGGTATTTGGAGAAGTGTCCTTTGGGAAATGATTAGGTTTAGATGAGGCCTTGAGGTGGGGACTTCATGACAGATTAATACTCTTATAAGAGAAGCAAGTTATTAGTTCTCTTATAAGAGAAGGCAAGTTATTAGTACTCTTATAAGAGAAGGCTATGTCTCTACCACGTGAGGTCCTAGCGAGAAGGCCAAGCCAGGAAGAGAGCTCTCCCCAGGCTGGCACTTATCTTGGACTTTCAGGCTCTAGAACTACTAGAAAATAAATTTCTGTTGTTTGAGCCACCCAGTCTTTGGTATTTTGTTTTGGCACCCCAAGCTTACTAATACAAACACTACGTAGTAACGGAGGCAGAGATGGGAGTGATGCAGTGGCAAGCCAAGGAAAGCCAGTGATTGATGGTCATCATCAGAACCTGGAAAAGGGCAAGGAATGATCCTCCCCAGAGTCTCAGATGGAGCACGGCCCTATTGAATGGCCCTATTGACACCTTGCTTTTGGATTTCTGGCTCCAGAACTGTGAAAGAATAAATTTATGTTGTTTTAAACCACCTGATTTGTCATACTTTGTTAAAGTAGCCTTGTTGAATCTAATCAAAGTTGCTCAGTCGCATCCAACTGTATGTGACCTTATGGACTGTAGCCCGCCAGGCTTCTCTGTCCATGAGATTCTCCAAGCAATACTAGAATGGGTTGCCATTTCCTACTTCAGGGGATCTTCTGAACCCAGGGATCGAACCCAGGTCCCCTGCATTGCAGATTCTCTACTGTCTGAGCTTGAGGGAAGCCCTAAAATAGAAGTCTTAATACTAGAGTCATTGTAAGGTTGGTGGAGGAAGGTTGGAAACTGGCAGGAGATGATTCAGTTTCTCTTTGCCTTATCTCAAGTCATAAATTGTGTTCAGGAGTCCCTCACACTGGATGTTAGTCAAAAATTAAGAAATCCACTCCAAAATTATTATATAAGGTATCGGAGGGAATTCAGTTTCCCAAAGGTCAGTTTATAATTAAAATTTTCAGAGTCCATTTGTTGTATAAAACAAGGTATATCTTGTTTTTATTAGGTCAATATTCCTCCTAGGAATTGGATTGTGACTTTCTTGCCCAAAGCATTTCATTCAACAGTCTACCTGGTGTATGACGAACAGTTGTAAGCCAGGAAGCTCTCTAAGGTAGGAAATCTTACTGAGATAAACAAGGACAAACTGCGGGAAGGAGAGAAAACAGTACTTTCTATTTGTCATTTCAAATTTAGGGAAATTTTAAAGCACTGGGCATCGAGACACTTTTCAGAACAAGGATGTGCATCTATTTATAGTATTTTTCAGGGATCAGGAGAAGAGTGCACAAAAAGCCTTAAAAATATGTGTGAATAAATTTCTGTGTGAACATATGGAAGGGAGTGCAATCCTGTTAAACACTTGCAGTGCTTGGCAGGAGCAAAGAGCCAGAATGCCTGCTCACTTAGTTCTTCCCACCCCCTCAGATGTGAGTCTCAGCAGGTGGGAGGATCCGGTGCAAGCTTCCTGAGGCCCATGCAGGAAGGATAAATTACAGCCACAGCCACAGGGTTGTTCAAAGTGTTAGTCAGTCAATCATGTCCGACTCTTTGCAACTCCACGGTCTGTCCATAGAATTCTCCAGGCAAGAATACTGGAGGGGGTAGCCATTCCCTTCTCCAGGAAATCTTCCTGACCTAGGGATCGAACTCAGGTTTTCTGCATTGCAGGCAGATTCTTTACCATCTGAGCTAACCGGGTTGTCCAACGCCAAGGCAGTATCAGGAGACGAATAGAAAGTATATGTTGCTATAAGAGTGGAGCCTGGAAAATGTGTGGAGGGTACACAGTGCCCTTCCAGTCACTGAGTAGCAACCACATTGATGTATTTTTAAGGCTCTGTCAGTAGCTATGGGTGGCGTATTTCCATAGGAGGCCACACGCCAAATCAAACGTCCTGCACACTCTGACCTCTCTGTCCTTGATGACCAACTTTATTTTTATTTACTTTTATTTCTTTGGCTCTGTTGGGTCTTGGTTGTGGCACTTGAGGAGTCTTTAGTTGCAGCACATGAACTCCTAGATGCAGCATACAGGATCTAGTTTCCTGAGCAGAGATATAGGATCTAGTTTCCTGAGCAGGGATCGAAACCAGGCCCCTTGCATTGGGAGTGCAGAGTTGATGACCAACTTTAGACAAGTGCATTTAGTAAATGAAATGCTTGTAATCCCAAACCCCCATCCAGTAACTGAGAAGACTCTAGGCACATGCTGTTTCTTTTGCATTGGAAACTCTTCATCCTTCAGGGCTCAGCTTATACAGGCATACCTTGGAGTTTCTGTGAACTGATTCCAGACCACCTCAATAAAGCGAACAATGCAAGAAAACTTGTCGCGTGAATTTTTTGGTTTCCCAGTGTATATAAAACTTATGTTTACACTACACTGTAGTCCATTAAGTGTGCAATGGCATTATGTCTAAAAAAAATGTACATATAAAAACGTTTATTGCTAAAAAAGGCTAACCATCATCTGAGGCTTCAATAAGTTGTATGACTTTTACAATAGTAACATCAAAGCTCACTGGTCACAGATCACCATAGCAAATATAGTAATAGTGAGGAAGTTTGAAATGTTGCTAGAATTACCAAAATGTGACACAGAACCAATGTGAGCAGATGTCATTGAAAAAATGGTGCCAAGAGACTTAGTGATGCAAGGTTGCCACAAACTAACTGTTAAAAAAAAAAAAAGCAGTATCTGTGAGGCACGATAAAGCAAAACAGGCTCAGAGAAGAGCCACTATTCACCATGTGCTTCTTATAGTCAGAATTTTACACATTTGTGGAATTCACTTGATTTTATTTATCACCATTGTTTAGTACTTGTCCTTCTCATCAGATTGTATGAGGTTCTTTTTGTTCATTGTTGTTTTCTTAGAGCCTATAGAGTGCTAAATATATAATAAGTATTTGATAAATATTATTGACTAACTGGAAGTCCAGTGTCCCCCCACCTGAAAAATTGCTGCTTTATAGTTCATGCTCAAAAAAAAAAAAAAAAAAAGAAGAGGGGTATGGTGAAGGAGACTTCAAAACATTTCCACAGATCTCTTATCTTCAGAGAGCTCCATCATACTAAAAAAATAACAAAAAAAAAAAAAAAAGGAAGGGAGACAATTCAATGGAAAATGAGCAAAGGATACAAAGAGGCAATTCACAAAAAGATTCAGATAGCCAAGAAGTATATAAAAAGATGCTCATCTAGACTTGCAATCAGAGAAATTTAAATTTAAAACAATATACCCTTGGATTGGCAAACATGTAAGTGATTAATAATATTCATTGTCAGCAAACATTTAGGGCGGGGAAGGCAATGGCACCCCACCCCAGTACTCTTGCCTGGAAAATCCAGTGGATGGAAGAGCCTGGTGGGCTGCAGTCCATGGGGTCGCTAACAGTCGGATAGACTGAGCGACTTCACTTTCACTTTTCTCTTTCATGCACTGGAGAAGGAAATGGCAACCCACTCCAGTATTCTTGCCTGGAGAATCCCAGGGATGGGGGAGCCTGGTGGGCTGCCGTCTATGGGGTCACACAGAGTCGGACACGACTGAAGTGACTTAGCAGCAGCAGCAAACATTTAGGGAAAAGAGAACTCTAGTACACTGTTGGTAGTTCAAACTGTGCAACCTATACAGAGTATATAGTTAGTACTTTAAAACTTGTGCTTTAAACTGTGTCTATTGTTAAAGGGGAAAATTGGAAACCACATTGTTATACAATAGGGAAATGGTTAAATAAATAATAGTACATTTCTGCTTTGGAATCTCTTAGCTCTAGCTATTAACATCAATGAAAATCTATGCAAAATTTTTTAAAAAGAAGATTGCAAAACAATGTGTAGAATATGATCCCAAATAAGTAAAACTATATTAAAAATATATTCTCCAAAGTAAAAGCCACAAGGAATTCATACCAATTATTTAAATAACTATAAATAATTTGAGAACTTTTTCCCTGAGAAAGTGAGTGTGTTAAGTATTACTTTTTACAATGAATATGTACTGCTCTTTTTAGAACATTATTGAAGTATGTTGATGTAAAGTGTACAAATTAAAGCATCTATTTTTATCGCAGTATAGTTGATTCCCAATGTGTGAGTTTCAGGTGTACAGAAAATGATTCAGTTATATACCTTTTTCAGGTTCTTTTACACTTTTGGTTATTACAATATATTGAATATAGCCCTGTGTGCTATACAGTAGGTCCTGTTGTTTGATATATAGCAGTGTGTATCTCTTGCCCCTCCTCCCTTCCATTTTGGGAACTATGAGTTTGTTTTCTATGTCTGAGTCTGTTTATTTTACAAACAAGTTCATTTGATTGTTTTTTAGATTTAGCACGTAAGTGATATTGTATAATATTTGGCCTCCTCTGTCTGACTTACTTCATTTAGTATAATAATCTCTAGGTCCATCCATGTTGCTACAAATGGCATCATTTCATTCTTTTTTTATGGCTCAGCAATACTCCATTGTACTATCCATATCTACAACATCTTCTTTATCCATTCATCTGTTAATGGACATTTAGGCTGCTTCCATGTTGAAGTGTCCAATTTTTGACAACAGCATATACCTGTGATATCGTTGCCACAAGCAAGATGTCCATCTCCTCCCCAAATATTATGTCCCTTTGCAATCTCTCCTTCTTGCCTCTTCCAAAAACAACTCCTGTCCCGTAGCAACCACTGATCTACTATCACTAGAGTTTGCATTTTCTAGAATGTTACAGAAATGAAATCATACAGAATGTACTTTATTTCCTGGCTTCTTTCACTCAGCATAACTATTTTGAGATTCATCCATGTTGACACAGGTATCAAGTTTGTTCTGTTTTTATTATCTACCACAACTGGTTTATCCATTTACTTGTTGATGGACCTTTGGATTATTTCCATTTCTCAGCAAACACAAAAAAGGATGCCAGTACAATTCTTTGTAATCACATGTGCTTTTCCTCCTCTTGGATAAATAATTAGCAGTGGAAATGGCATAAGGCAGATATATAGTTATCATTTAAAGAACCTGCCAAAATATTTTCAGAATTGTACCATTTTACAGTCCCACCAGAGATGGGAGTATGGGGTTGAGGTCATGAATAAGTGGATTCTTCACTATCATCAGACAAGGTAATGAGAACAACCAGCAGCTCACCAGTGTAGATTCAGAGACCGCCCAGCTAAAATGCAACTACTTCTTTCTAGTCACAGAGTCCTTGGAGAATTTTATTAAGATTATGGTCTATGTGGGCTTCCCAGGTAGTGCTAGTGTTAAAGAATCTGCCTGCCAACGCGGGAGACATGAGACCCAAACTTGATCCCTTAGTCAAGAAGATCCCCTGGAGGAGGGCATGGCAACCAACTCCAGTATTCTTGCCTGGAGTATCCCACTGACAGAGGAGCCTGGCAGGCTATGGTTCATAGGGTCGCAAAGGGTCAGACATTACTAAAGTGACTTAGCACCCCCATGGTCTATGCAGACTGCAGGACCACACAAACACACGCGCACACACAGGCACAAGGCAGGTAGGAATTATCCCCGTTGGAAATTGCCACGGCCTGAACAAAAGTTGTGACATTGGAGATGAAAGGGGAGGGATGGAGTTCCTTAAAAAATTGAAAAGTTACAACTGTTGGGACTTGGAAGGAGAGAGGAGAAAGAATGATGCCCGGGTTTTAGTGATTAGGCCATGGTGGAGACAACAGAGGGGAGGAGCAGCTCTGGCGGGAGGAAGCGGTCATTTCTGGCTCGCTGCATGTGAGGTGCTTATGATCTTAGGAAAGTGGTTACAAATGTATCTTGTTTGGGCGTACAGACTTCCGGACAGTAAGGAGATCAAACCAGTCAATCCTAAAGGAAATCTACCCTGAATATTCACCGGAAGGGCTGAAGGTGAAGCGTCATTCCTTTCGCCACCTGATGTAAAGATCCGACTCTTTGGAAAAGACCCCGATGCTGGGAAAGATTGCGGGCAGGAGAAACGGATGACAGTGGATGAGATGGTTGGATGGCATCACCCGAATCAATAGACAAGAGTTTGAGCAAAGTCCGGGAGATGGTGAAGGACAGGGAAGCCTGGCTGCATTCACTGGGGTCGCAAAGAGTCAGACACGACTGAGCGACCGAAAAATAGACTTCCGGGACAACAATATACAGATTTAGGTGAGCAGGCGCAACTGTAATCCCCGGGTTCAGTCAGTAAGTTCGCATCCTTCGGAGGAATCACCTCCACGCCTCAGAAAAACACACCTAGCTTCTTACCTGGGTCCACAAGTCCCCTCCCCGAAAGTGCGCGATTGCGTCAACCTTTCTGACAAAACCTCCGCCCCGAGTCTGCGCACGAGTTCGGCGCATGCGCACCAGGCTCCCCGCGGCCGCTCCCTGCTCCTGGCGCCCAGACTCCTCGCCTCTCAGCGGCCCCGCCCAGGCGGCTGCCCGTGACCTGCCAGGGCGCAGGGAACGGAAAGCCGGGAGGGGCCGAGACGAGTTCAGTTCGCCATGGGGCTGTTTGGAAAAACCCAGGAGAAGCCCCCCAAAGAGCTGGTAAGGGCAGCGGCGGCGGCACCGGAGTGGGTGCGTTTGCGTGGGGGTGCGGTGGAGTTGGTAAACGACTGGACACTCTTCCCCCGCGGCTGGCCAGGTGCCGCTCGGCCCCCATTTCCGGGGCCTGCCACTCGACCGAGGGACCGGAGGAAGTCTTTAAGGAAGCGGCTGTGGGGAAAGAGAACCCCGGAGTCCCATTTCCACAAGGGGGCCGAGGGCCGGGTGGAGGGCTTCGCGGTTTCGGCTACGGGCGCGCAGGCAGCAGCGCCGGCCCGGCATCTGGTACCCCTTCCCCGGCGCGCGTTGGTACGCCCCGCGCGGAACCTTTAGCTGGCGCAGGTCCCGGCCGCCTGCGGACGGCGGGCGGACCTGCGGGGTCCCTGGCATCTTCCCTAGGAGCCCGTCCCGAAGTCGGGAAGGCTCAGGCGTCTGTCGTCCCTTCCCCACAGCCGCGCCTTATTGAGAGGGAGACTCAGGGTCACTTTCCTCTGCCTTCAACGTTGACAACCAGACGCACAATGATAGTAGGGACCCTACTTTTGGAAGAGTGGTACCTTAGTAACTACATGGTGTAGAATTCTAAACCTCCCTGTCAACTTCCATCACTTCCCGATACTGTGGAGCGCTTACGAGTGCCCTGCCCAGTACGGAGCCTAAGTTCGTATCCTGGTTCCGCACATAATCAGCTTTGTGATCTAGGGAAGGTTCATTTCTGTGTGCCATAGTCTTGTGTGTTGAGTAGGAATGACAGTAGTATCACTTCAGAGTCATAGAAGACGGAAAGACGTTAAGTTTTATTAGCTAGTAGCGGTGCTGCTGCTAAGTCGCTTCAGTCGTGTCCGACTCTGTGCGACCCCATAGACAGCAGCCCACCAGGCTCCTCCGTACACGGAATTCTCTAGGCAAGAACAGTGGAGTGGGTTGCCATTTCCTTCTCCAATGCATGTATGCATGCTAAGTCGCTTCAGTCGTGTATGACTCTCTGCGACCCCATTGACAGCGGCCCACCAGTCTCCTCTGTCCACGGAATTCTCTAGGCAAGAACAGTGGAGTGGATTGCCATTTCCTTCTCCCAGCTAGTAGTGCTAGTTTCAGTAAATATGTTTGGTTTTGGCCGCCCCATACGGGATCTCAGTTCCCTGATCAGGGATCAAACCAAGTCCGTGGCAGTGAAATCCGGAACCCTAATCACTGGAAGAATTGATGCTTTTGATCTGTGGTGTTGGAGAAGACTCTTGAGAGTCCCTTGGACTTCAAGGAGATCTAACCAGTCCATTCTGAAGGAGATCAGCCCTGGGATTTCTTTGGAAGGAATGATGCTAAAGCTGAAACTCCAGTACTTTGGCCACCTCACGCGAAGAATTGACTCATTGGAAAAGACTTTGATGCTGGGAGGGATTGGGGGCAGGAGGAGAAAGGGACGACAGAGGATGAGATGGCTGGATGGCATCACTGACTCGATGGCTGTGAGACTGAGTGAACTCTGGGAGTTGGTGATGGACAGGGAGGCCTGGCTTGCTGGGATTCATGGGGTCGCAAAGGGTCGGACACGACTGAGCGACTGAACTGAACTGAATCACGACTACCAGGGAACTCCCAGAGTAAATTCTTTATATATTTTATAGCAAGGGTCCCCAACCTCTGGAATCTAATGGCTTGATCTGAGGTGGAGCTGATGCACAATACTTGTATTGCACTTCAGTTCTGAAACCATCCCCATCCTCCTTCAGTGGAAAATTTGTCTCCCACGAAAACAGTCCCTGGTGCCAGAAAGGTTGGGGAACGTTTTTCTACCTTACTTTAAAAATGCAGACCACCAGCATCACCTGGCACCTTGTTAGAAATCTCAAGCCCCATCTGTTGAACCATAATTTGAATTCTGACAAAATCCCCAGTGATAAGTGTGCATATTAAAGTTTGAGAAGCATTACAGCAACCAGTACATATACATAATGGGAAAAAAAAACCCCAAATCTTTCATTTAATAGGTGATCTCACCTGTTCAGCGTGTGTGTGTGTGTGTGTGTAAGTCACTCAGTCGTGTCTGTAACCCCATAGACTGTAGCCGGCCAGACTCCTCTGTCCATGGGATTTTCCAGGCAACAATACTGGAGTGCGTTGTTTCTCCCTTCTCCAGGAAGTCTTCCCTACCCAGGGATCGAACGTCTCCTGCATTGCAGGCAGATTCTTTACAGTTTGTGCCACCAGGGAAGCCTGTTCAGCCCTAGCAGGCATATTTTAAACCACTGTCATACATCAGGAGGTTGCTGGCACATACTGTGTGTGTTGATGTTGACTGTATTCAATAATCATAGGTACTAAAACAGTGTTGTTGTTCAGTTGCTGAGTTGTGTCCCACTCTTTGCAACCCCAAGGACTACACATGCCAGGCCTCCCTGACCCTCACCATCTCCCGAAGTTTGCCCAAGTTCATGTCCATTACATTGGTGATGCCATCCAGCCATCTCATCAGATTATGAGATGCCCTCTTCTGCCCTCAATCTTTCCCAGCATCAGGGACTTTTCCACTGACTTGGCTGTTCATATCAGGTGAAAGACCCTGATGCTGGGAAAGATTGAAGGACTGATGCTGAAGCTGAAACTCCAATACTTTGGCCCCCTCATGCGAAGAGTTGACTCATTTGAAAAGACCCTGATGCTGGGAGGGATTGGGGGCAGGAGGAGAAGGGGACGACAGAGGATGAGATGGCTGGATGGCATCACTGACTTGATGGACGTGAGTTTGAGTGAACTCTGGAAGTTGGTGATGGACGGGGAGGCCTGGCGTGCTGCGATTCATGGGGTCGCAAAGAGATGGACATGACTGAGCGACTGAACTGAACATCAAAAATTCAGTTCTATAACAACAAGCATCTTAGAATAGGTATAAGCCACAAAATGTTCATTATATTATGCTATTCAGTTTGCAAAGTAATGTCATACTCTTACCTCATTTAAGCACCCCAATTTTTATTTTACCAGGGAGTAAAGCTGAGTAAATTATCCTAGGGAACTAATATTTACTGTTCTAGTATCTACTCCAGTCTAGTATCTGCTCCAGTATTTTGGTCAATTCAGTTCAATCGCTCAGTCATTTCCGACTCTTTTCGACCCCATGGACTACAGCACACCAGGCCTCCCTGTCCATCACCAACTCCTGGAGTTCACCCAAACTCAAGTCCATTGAGTCGGTGATGCCATCCAACCATCTCATCCTCTGTCGTCCCCTTCTCCTGCCCCCAGTCCCTCCCAGCATCAGGGTCTTTTCAAATTAGTCAGCTCTTCGCATGAGGTGGCCAAAGTATTGGAGTTTCAGCTTCAGCATCAGTCCTTCCAAAGAAATCCCAGGACTGATCTCCTTTGCAGTCCAAGGGACTCTCAAGAGTCTTCTCCAACACCACAGTTCAAAAGCATCAATTGTTCGGTGCTCAGCTTTCTTCACAGTCCAACTCTCACATCCATACATGACCACTGTAAAAACCATAGCCTTGACTAGACCGACCTTTGTTGACAAAGTAATATCTCTGAAAAAAATATCTTTTTCAATATGCTATCTAGGTTGGTCATAACTTTCCTTCCAAGGAGTAAGTGTCTTTTAATTTCATGGCTGCAATCACCATCTGCAGTGATTTTGTTATCTTCAATGTTTGGCCTTAGTTTTGCCGTTCATAAAATGAGAAGATTCTGGGGAAATAGTCTCATTACTATTTAAACTAGTGCAAACTGTGCAGTGAGATTGATAACTACTGATCTGAGTTGTGGCTGGATGATCTTGATTATTCCCATTTCTCTTACATAAGTTTTTCTTTCACAAAATCCCTTTCCATTTTGTAAGTTAATGAAAAAATTTTGATGGCTTTAATAAACCTTTTTCTCTGACATTTAAAGACACATGTATAAAGTTTCTGTAGTTTTTTGGTGTTTCTGATGACTGAGATTTTTATGGCCCTTCTTCACAACACATGTTTTATGCAGTTAAATTCAACAGATATTTATTGAGCATTTCCTTGTGTCAGACATTGCGCAAGGAGTTAGTGAATAAGAAAAGGTCTTTGACCTTCTGGAGTATAGAGTCTATAATGTGTATGCACATTAATATCACTGTATTAGTTATATATAATTATATTAGTTTAATATAATTAACATAATGATTACAAAAGAGACTCAATGGACACGAGTTTGAGTAAACTCCAGGAGTTGGTGATGGACAGGGAGGCCTGGCGTGCTGCAGTCCCTGGGGCTGCAAGAGTCGCACACGACTGAGCAGCTGAACTGAACTGAACTGATAGGGTTCCGTCTAGTTACACTACAGACGGGTTTAACTTATCCTGGGGGTCACAGAGGGCCTCCCAAGGTGACAATTAAGCTGAGACTCGNCTCCAGGAGTTGGTGATGGACAGGGAGGCCTGGCGTGCTGCAGTCCCTGGGGCTGCAAGAGTCGCACACGACTGAGCAGCTGAACTGAACTGAACTGATAGGGTTCCGTCTAGTTACACTACAGACGGGTTTAACTTATCCTGGGGGTCACAGAGGGCCTCCCAAGGTAACAATTAAGCTGAGACTCGAAGACCAAATTCAGAAAATGTATTCTTTAACTACTTTTCTGACTGTTGTTAACATTTGGGGAAAGCAAGATTTTCTGGTACTTGTGTGAAATTGTTGTTCAGTTAGTTGCCACCTTTTACATAGTTATTGAATTGTTCCAATTTATACTTCAGTGCTTCTAATTATAGATATACTTTCAGTATAAACAAAGTAGGATTTATCATTTTGGGGTGTTAATAAAATGGAGATTGTGCTTAGTCAGCATTATTGGGAAGATTTGAATTTTGGGCATCCCAAAACTACTGTCCATTGTGATAAAAATAATTCTATTTATTATATGATCAGTTGAGTATATTTGTGTGGGTCTAATTCTAGGCTCTCTATTCTGTTCCATTGATCTGTGTGTCTATTCTTTAGACAACTACTCTGTCCCAAATATTGTGCCAAGTTGCTCAGTTGTGTCCGACTCTTTGCAACCCATTGTACTGTAGCCCACCAGGTTCCTCGGTCCATGGGATTTTTCAGGCAAGAATACTGGAGTGGGTTGCCATTTCCTTCTCCAGGGCATCTTCCTAACCCAGGGGGTGAACCTCCATCTCCTGTATCTCCTGCATTGCAGGTAGATTCTTTATCTACCTGCATCAGGGAACCTCAAGCCATTTGAGCCATCAGGGAAGCTCGAATACTGTAGCTTTATATTAAGTCTTGAAATTGGGCAATAGGGCATCTTCCAGCTTTGTTTCTCTTCACTTTTATCTTGGCTATTCCAGGGCATTTGCCTTTCCATATAAACTTTTAAATCAGTTTGTTGATATCTACAAAATAGACTTTGGTGATTTGATTGAGATTGCATTGAATTTACAAATGAAGTTGGAAAGAACTGATATCTTAATGTTTAGTCTTCTAATACATGAACATGGAATACCTCTCCATTTATTTATATGTTTTTTTTCTTTCATTAGTGTTTTGTAGGTTTCTACTGGTAGATCCTATACATATTGTTAGATTTATACCCAAGTGTTTTATTGTTTTCTTTGAGGCTCTGCTAAATGTTTTAAAATTTCTGATCACTTATTACTGGTGTATTTGAAAGCAGTTAACTTTTGTGTATTAACCTTATGCCCTATGACCCTTCTGTATTTGCTTGTTAGTTCTTGGAGTTCTTGGTGATTTTTTGGGATATATATATATCCATCCCAAAGAATCAACAGAAAACATCACTTTAATTGTTGTGTCCTAAATTTGTATACCTTTTATTTCCTTTTCTTATTGTACTAGCTAGAACTTCATTACACATTGAATAGGAGTAGACAGAAATGATATCCTTGCCTTGTTCCTGATATTAGCAGGGAAGACTTCTTATTTCTTGCCCTTGGTTATATTGTTACCTATAGTTTGGGGTGGAGGAAGATGCAGTTTTTTAAAAATTAAATTGAGGGATTTTCATTTTATTCAGGTTTATAATTCAGTTTAGTCACTCATTTCTGTCTGACTCTTTGCAATCTAATGGACTGCAGTATGCCAGGCTTCCCTGTCCATCACCAACTCCTGGAGTTTACTCAAACTCCTGTCCATCGAGTTGGTGATACCATCCAGCCATCTCATCCTCTGTCATCCCCTTTTCCTCTGGCCTTCAATCTTTTCCAGCATCAGGGTCTTTTCAAATGAGTCAGTTCTTTGCATCAGGTGGCCAAAGTATTGGAGTTTCAGCTTCAGCATCAGTCCTTCCAGTGAATATTCAGGACTGATTTCCTTTAGGATGGACTGGTTGAATCTCCTTGCAGTCCAAGGGACTCTTCAAGAGTCTTCTCTAACACCACAGTTCAAAACCATCAATTCTTTGGTGCTCAGCTTTCTTTTTAGTCCAACTCTCACATCCATACATAACTACTAGAAAAACCAAAACTTTGACTAGACAGACCATTGTCCGCAAAGTAATGTCTCTGCTTTTTAAGGTGCTGTCTAGGTTGGTCATAACTTCTCTTTCAAGGAGCAAGCATCTTTTAATTTCATGGCTGCAATCACCATCTGCAGTGATTTTCAGTTCAGTTCAGTTCAGTCGCTCAGTCGTGTCCGACTCTTTGCGACCCCATGAATCGCAACACGCCAGGCCTCCCTGTCCATCACCANGTTTTTCTCCTTTCAATTTGTTAATGTAGTGTATCACATTCATTGATTTGTGAATATTGAAGAATCCTTGCATCCCTGGGGTAAAGGTCACTTGGTCATGATGCATGATCTTTTTAATATGTTGTTGGATTCTGTTGGCTAGAATTTTTTTGAGGATTTTTGCATCTATGTTCATCAGTGATATTGGCCTGTAGTTTTATTTTTTGTGGCATCTTTGTCTGGTTTTGGTATTAGGGTGATGGTGGCTTCATAAAATGTGCTTGGCCATTTACCTTCCTCTTCAATTTTCATGAAGAATTTTAGTAGGATGATGTTCAGTCAGTTCAGTCGTTCAGCCATGTCTCACTCTTTGCGACCCCATGAATCGCAGCACACCAGGCCTCCCTGTCCATCACCAACTCCCGGAGTTCACTCAGACTCACGTCCATCGAGTCCGTGATGCCATCCAGCCATCTCATCCTCTGTTGTCCCCCTCTCCTCTTGCCCCCAATCCCTTCCAGCATCAGAGTCTTTCCCAATGAGTCAACTCTTCACATGAGGTGGCCAAAGTACTGGAGTTTCAGCTTTAGCATCATTCCTTTCAAAGAAATCCCAGGGCTGATATCCTTCAGGATGGACTGGTTGGCTCTCCTTGCAGTCCAAGAGACTCTCAAGAGTCTTCTCCAACACCACCACAGTTCAAAAGCATCAGTTCTTCGGTGCTCAGCCTTCTTCACAGTCCAACTCTCACCTTCATACATGACACCTGGAAAAACCATAGCCTTGACTAGACGGACCTTAGTTGGCAAAGTAATGTCTCTGCTTTTGAATATGCTATCTAGGTTGGTCATAACTTTTCTTTCAAGGAGTAAGCCTTTTTTAATTTCATGGCTGCAATTACCATCTGCAGTGATTTGGGAGCCCCCCAAAATAAAGTCTGACTGTTTCCACTGTTTCCCCATCTATTTCCCATGAAGTGATGGGAAATAAATTATTTTTTTTTAAGCGTGATATTTTCCCTTAATATTTAAAAATAGAGTTCCCGTGTTTTAAATTAAAGGCTTTGCATTTACTGTTTCATTTTACAGTCAAAACAGTAATAAATCTATTTGTGGCTATTCTGAAAATTTTCAAATCAGTCTTTACAGGTCAGGGTGACTAGTTATCTAGCCATGGACAGACCCGTCCTGGACCATAATCACTGATTCTGATAAACTGGACAGTAAGCAGGAATCAGTCTTCCCAGTCCAATAAGTTCAGGGGAAGATCAATTACCCATTGTCAGAGGGTAGGGCTGCTATGTGTGGCATCATATTTTTAAGCTAACAGGATATTTTGGAAGAACCATTGCAGCTACTGGGCTTCCCAGGTGGCTCTAGTGGTAAGAACCCACCGGCAATGCAGGAGATATAAGAGACTCCAGTTTGATCCTAGGATTAGAAAAATCTCCTAGAAGAGGGCATGGCAGTCCACTCCAGTATTCTCGCCTGGAGAATCCCATGAACAAAGGAGCTTGGTGGACTACTGTTCCATAGCGTTGCCGAGACTTGGACAAGACTGAGTGACTTAGCGTGGGTAGTAGCTAGTATGGCCACCTGATGTGAAGAGCCAACTCATTGGAAAAGACCCTAATTCTGGGAAAGATTGAGGGCAGGAGGAGGAGTGGGCAAGAGAGGATGAGATGGTAAAATGGCACCACTGATTCAGTTCAGTTCGGTTCAGTTGCTCAGTCATGTCCAACTCTTGGCGATCCCATGAACTGCAGTACACCATCCCTCCCTGTCCATCACCAACTCCTGGAGTTTAGCCAAACCCATGTCCATTGAGTCGGTGATGCCATCCAAACATCTCATCCTCTGACTCTATGCATCGTCCTCCACCAGGCTCTACCCATGGGATTCTCTAGGCAAGAATACTGGAGTGGGTTGCCATGCTCTCCTCCAAGGGATCTTCCCCACCCTAGGAGCTTACCTGCATCCCTTGGATTGGCCGGCGGGTTCTTTACCACCAGCGCCACCTGGGAAGCCCTCTTCTGCCTTTCTGCGTCCTTGTTCAGTCGTGTCCGGCTCTTTGCGATCCTATGGATTGTAGCGCGCCAGGCTCCTCTGTCCATGGGGTTCTCCAGGCAAGAATACTGGAATGGGTTGCCATTCCGTCCTCCAGGGGATCTCTCCGATCCAGGGATCGAACCAGCGTCTCCTTGGGCTCCTGCATTGCAAGCGGATTCTTTACCCATTGGGCCACCGGGAAACCACCCCCCGCCCCTTACCACCCGTTTAATCCTTTCTTCCTTTAACTCCTTTATCTCTTTCGAGAAGTGACTTAAGTTCTTACCGCCATTCTTCGTTTTGACTCCGAGGGTGAAGATCACATCCCTGACAAAGCCTTGTTGCCTTTTAAGGAGAACTCAACTGCCAAAGGGCTTTCCTGGTGGCTCAACGGTAAAAAAAAAAAAAAAAAAATCTGATTGCTGTGGCTAAAACTTCCAAAACTATGTTGAGTAGTAGTGGTGAGAATGGGCACCCTTGTCTTGTTCCTGACTTTAGGGGAAACACTTTCATTTTTTCACTATTGAGGATAATGTTTGCTGTGGGTTTACAATATATGGCTTTTATTATCTTGAGGTATGTTCGTTCAATGCCTGCTTTCTGGAGGGTTTTTTTTTTTATCATAAATGGGTGTTGAATTTTGTCAAAGGCTTTCTCTGCATCTACTGAGATAATCATATGGTTTTTCTCCTTTCAATTTGTTAATGTAGTGTATCACATTCATTGATTTGTGAATATTGAAGAATGCTTGCATCCCTGGGGTAAAGGTCACTTGGTCATGATGCATGATCTTTTTAATATGTTGTTGGATTCTGTTGGCTAGAATTTTTTGAGGATTTTTGCATCTATGTTCATCAGTGATATTGGCCTGTAGTTTTATTTTCTGTGGCATCTTTGTCTGGTTTGGGTATTAGGGTGATGGTGGCTTCATAAAATGTGCTTGGCCATTTACCTTCCTCTGCAATTTTCATGAAGAATTTTAGTAGGATGATGTTCAGTCAGTTCAGTCGTTCAGTCATGTCCCACTCTTTGCGACCCCATGAATCGCAGCACACCAGGCCTCCCTGTCCATCACCAACTCCCAGAGTTCACTCAAACTCACGTCCATCAAGTCGGTGATGCCATCCAGCCATCTCATCCTCTGTTGTCCCCCTCTCCTCCTGCCCCCAATCCCTTCCAGCATCAGAGTCTTTCCCAGTGAGTCAACTCTTCACATGAGGTGGCCAAAGTACTGGAGTTTCAGCTTTAGCATCATTCCTTCCAAAGAAATCCCAGGGCTGATATCCTTCAGGATGGACTGGTTGAATCTCCTTGCAGTCCAGGGGACTCTCAAAAGTCTTCTCCAACACCACAGTTCAAAAGCATTAATTCTTCAGTGCTCAGCCTTCTTCACAGTCCAACTCTCACATTCATACATGACACCTGGAAAAACCATAGCCTTGACTAGACGGACCTTAGTTGGCAAAGTAATGTCTCTACTTTTGAATATGCTGTCTAGGTTGGTCATAACTTTTCTTCCAAGGAGTAAGCCTCTTTTAATTTCATGGCTGCAATCACCATCTGCAGTGATTTGGGAGCCCCCCAAAAATAAAGTCAGCCACTGTTTGCACTCTTTCCCCATCTATTTCCCATGAAGTGATGGGAAATAAATTATATTTTTAAAAGGGTGATATTTTCCCTTAATATTTAAAAGTAGAGTTCCTGTGTTTTAAATTAAAGCCTTTGCAGTTACTGTTTCATTTTACAGTCAAAACAGTAATAAATCTATTTGTGGCTATGCTGAAAATTTTCAAATCAGTCTTTACTGGTCAGGGTGACTAGTTATCTAGCCATGGACAGACCTGTCCTGTACCATAACCACTGATTCTGATAAACTGGACAGTAACCAGGAATCAGTCTTCCCAGTCCAATAAGTTCAGGGGAAGATCAATGACCCATTGTCAGAGGGTAGGGCTGCTATGTTCCTCTCAGAGGCTTCCCCTGTGGCATTATATTTTTAAGCTAACAGGATATTTGGGAAGAACCATTGCAGCTACTGGGCTTCCCAGGTGGCTCTAGTGGTAAGAACCCACCGGTAATGCAGGAGATATAAGAGACTCCAGTTTGATCTTAGGGTTAGAAAAATCTCCTAAAAGAGGGCATGGCAGCCCACTCCAGTATTCTTGCCTGGAGAATCCCATGGACAAAGGAGCTTGGTGGACTACTGGTCCATAGCGTCGCCAAGACTCGGACAAGACTGAGTGACTTAGCATGCATAGTAGCTAGTATGGCCACCTGATGTGAAGAGCCAACTCATTGGAAAAGACCCTAATTCTGGGAAAGATTGAGGGCGGGAGGAGGAGCGGGCAAGAGAGGATGAGATGGTAAAATGGCACCACTGATTCAGTTCAGTTCAGTTCAGTTCAGTTCAGTTGCTCAGTCATGTCCAACTCTTGGTGATCCCATGAACTGCAGTACACCAGCCCTCCCTGTCCATCATCAACTCCTGGAGTTTAGCCAAACCCATGTCCATTGAGTCGGTGATGCCATCCAAACATCTCATCCTCTGTCGTCCCCTTCTCCTCCTGCCCTCACTCTTTCCCAGGATGAGGCTTTTTCAAATGAGTCAGCTTTTCACATCAGGTGGCCAAAGATTTGGAGTTTCAGCTTTAGCATCAGTCCTTCCAATGAACACCCAGGACTGATCTCCTTTAGGATGGATTGGAGGAATCTCCCTGCAGTCCAAGGGACTCTCAAGACTCTTCTCCAACACCACAGTTCAAAAGCATCAATTCTTCAGCACTCAGCTTTCTTTATACTTCAACTCTCACATCCATACATGACTACTGGAAAAATCATAGCTGTGACTAGATGGACCTTTCTTGGCAAAGTAATGTCTCTGCTTTTTAATATGATGTCTAGTCAAAACTTTGCTTCCAAGGAGTAAGTATCTTTTAATTTCATGGCTGCAATCACCATCTGCAGTGATTTTGAAGCCCTAAAAATAAAATCAGCCACTGTTTGCCCATCTATTTGCCAAGAAGTGACGGGACCAGAAAATTAGAGATACCAAAAGAATATTTCATGCAAAGATGGGCTCTATAAAGGACATAAATGGTATGGACCTAACAGAAGCAGAAGATATTAAGAAGAGATAGCAAGAATACACAGAAGAACTGTACAAAAAAGATCTTCATGACTAAGATAATCACAACAGTGTGATCACTCACCTAGAGTCAGACATCCTGGAATGTGAAGTCAAGACATACATGACTACTGGAAAAATCATAGCTGTGGCTAGATGGACCTTTCTTGGCAAAGTAATGTCTCTGCTTTTTAATATGATGTCTAGTCAAAACTTTGCTTCCAAGGAGTAAGTATCTTTTAATTTCATGGCTGCAATCACCATCTGCAGTGATTTTGAAGCCCTAAAAATAAAATCAGCCACTGTTTGCCCATCTATTTGCCAAGAAGTGACGGGACCAGAAAATTAGAGATACCAAAAGAATATTTCATGCAAAGATGGGCTCTATAAAGGACATAAATGGTATGGACCTAACAGAAGCAGAAGATATTAAGAAGAGATAGCAAGAATACACAGAAGAACTGTACAAAAAAGATCTTCATGACTAAGATAATCACAACAGTGTGATCACTCACCTAGAGTCAGACATCCTGGAATGTGAAGTCAAGTGGGCTTTAGAAAGCATCACTATGAACAAAGCCAGTGGAGGTGATGAATTCCAGTTGAGCTATTTCAAATCCTGAAAGGTGATGCTGTGAAAGTGCTGCACTCAATATTCCAGCATATTTGGAAAACTCAGCAGTTTCCACAGGATTGGAAAATGACAGTTTTCATTCCAATTCCAAAGAAAGGCAGTGCCAAAGAATGCTCTAACTACCACACAATTGCACTCATCTCACACACTAGTAAAGTAGTGCTCAAAATTCTCCAAGCCAGGGTTCAGCAATACATGAACCATGAAATTCCAGATGTTCAAAATGGTTTTAGAAAAGGCAGTTGAACCAGAGATCAAATTGCCAACATCCGCTGGATCATTCAAAAAGCAAGACTTCCAGAAAACTTCTATTTCTGCTTTATTGACTATGCCAAAGCCTTTGACTGTGTGGATCACAATAAACTTTGGAAAATTCTGAAAGAGATGGGAATACCAGACCACCTGACCTGCCTCTTGAGAATCTCTATGCAGATCAGGAAGCAACAGTTAGAACTGGACATGAAACAACAGACTGGTTCCAAATAGGAAAAGGAGTACGTCAAGGCTGTACATTGTCACTCTGCTTATTTAACTCATATGCAGAGTACATCATGAGAAACACTGGGCTGGATGAAGCACAAGCTGGAACCAAGATTGCCAGCAGAAATATCAATAACCTCAGATATGCAGATGACACCACCTTTATGGCAGAAAGTGAAGAGGAACTAAAAAGCCTCTTGATGAAAATGAAAGAGGAGAGTGAAAAGTTGGCTTAAAGCTCAACATTCAGAAAATGAAGATCATGGCATCTGGTCCCACCACTTCATGGCAAATAGATGGGGAAACAGCAGAAACAGTGTCCGACTTTAATTTTTTTGGCTCCAAAATCACTGCAGANCCTCTTGATGAAAGTGAAAGAGGAGAGTGAAAAGTTGGCTTAAAGCTCAACATTCAGAAAATGAAGATCATGGCATCTGGTCCCACCACTTCATGGCAAATAGATGGGGAAACAGCAGAAACAGTGTCCGACTTTAATTTTTTTGGCTCCAAAATCACTGCAGATGGTGACTATAGCCATGAAATTAAAAGACACTTCCTCTTAAGACCAACCTAGATAGCATATTCAAAAGCAGAGACATTACTTTGCCAAGAAAAGTCCGTCTAGTCAAGGCTATGGTTTTTCCTGTGGTCATGTATGGATGTGAGGATTGGACTGTGAAGAAAGCTGAGCACTGAAGAATTGATGCTTTTGAAGTGTGGTGTTGGAGAAGACTCTTGAGAGTCCCTTGGACTGCAAGGATATCCCATGGACTGCAAGGATATCCAACTAGTACATCCTAAAGGAGATCAGTCCGGGGTGTTCTTTGGAATGACTGATGCTGAAGCTGAAAATCCATTACTTTGGCCACCTCATGCGAAGAGTTGACTCATTGGAAAAGACCCTGATGCTGGGAAAGATTGAGGGCGGGAGGAGAAGGGGACAACAGAGGATGAGATGGCTGGATGGNATCGTCACCTACTTAGTTTCTTCTTCTGAAAATTCTACTATCATTTAAGTGGAGAATGTCATTTAAATACCATCTATTCACTGATGTAGACTGAAAATAATAGTTTATACTTTCCCAGTCAGTCAGTGAATCATATCCTGAAGATATGTCTGTTTATTCTATTTAAAGAAGCCTGACTGAATTCGAGGGAAGACTAACTTTTTTCCCCCCGTCCCTCATTTTTTTAAACAGTAGTTTGCTTCTATCTCAAGTTAGTAATTTTAAGAAACAAACCATTACTGACTTGGCAAGAAAAATAATTAATAGCTATATTTATTAACTGATAAATACAGATAGAGTCTGAAAAAACCAAGGTCTTGCCACTAAAAGATTCAGAAATGTTGAGAATCAGCAGCAGTAAGGTGAATGCAGGAAGATGGTAACACACATGGATCACTTGTAAATGTACTTGAAAATTGTCTCCTTGCTTCAGAGAGAGATGATGTATGCAGAAATTTTAAGTTTCTTTTTTCAAAGTTAGTGGTTTTTTCATTATTAAATTAACCAAGAGAAGAGTTTATAAGAAAAGTTTATTTCTTGGGAGACAAAATACACAGAAATGTAATTCTCCCACTGTAATAGAAAGAATAATAATAATAATAATATATTTGACTTTGTTTTTAATTGAAACACACCGATAATTTACTTAAAATACTTCATGTTTTCTAGAAGTGAAGGAAAGAAGAATAAACTTAATGCTTCATTTGCTTGTATGTTATAGAAAAATGCTGTGTGCTTTCCTGTATTCCTTCTACTATATCATTTTCACTTTCAGCAGCCCTTAAATCCTCATCAATATCTAGAATACACATGCAGTTAATGGATTTGCTGAGTTTCCTCAGTCTCAGATGAGAAAAAAAGGTCAGAAATACAGTATTTACTGTATTGTTAGGTAGTTAGAATAGGAAAAAGGAGTCAAAAATGGTGGTGGCTAAAAGACAAAGAAGGGAAAAGCTTGCAAAAATAGAACAAAAGAAGGTCCCAGGACTGGAGTGAGGACCTCAGGTGAAATAAACAGCACTCCTGGCTATCCTAATTTACATAGAGCAGGTCAGGGGGAGGAGAAAAAACATAAAAAGAGGAGCCAGATTAGGCCAGGGCCTTTCTTCTCTTCCTGTTTTGGGTCGGCATTCCCTCACGCCTTGAGGATGTATTTTCCTTTACTTTCTAAATAAAACTGAGCTGTAACACAGAGCTGTAACACTGGTCCATCTGAAGGCTGTGGCACAGATCTGTCTATCATTTCAAATTTTTGTTGTGATGAGACAGAACCGAGGAAATTACACACTCCCCCGACATCTATGGTGCCATTTCTCGGATTTAACCTGGCTGAAATAACCTCAGCATGGCCCCTGCGAGGAGAAGGCCAAACACAGCAGGAACCGAACTAGGTGAAAACTCCTGTGGTGGAAGTTGATCACAAAGAAAACCCAGTGCAGGGGAAGTGACAAGAAGCCCAGCATTCTTGAAACCAGGACAGTGAAAAGCAGACTCTGCAGAAAGCTCATGCAGCTCAGTCTCAGATTCCAAAAGACCTCCAATTAAGGTAGGAAGTCCTCGCTCCTATGGCTGGAAGGACATATGCCTAACAAAATCTTAATTCCTTTGCAATCTCTCATTTCTTGTTTCTTCAAACCTCCCACAAATAGGCGAGCAGCAGTGGGTACAATTGAGGGACCCTGGTAGGGGCTACTCCTAAGTTTGTCCCAAAGGCTCCACTATCTGCTGGGCCCCAGCAGCTGTTGCCCAAGCTGGTGGGAGTTCTTCTGTCCTTAATCATCTTTATGCCAAGGATCAGACCAATGAAAACTGAGCACAGGTCAGGTATTTAGCAGATTTCCTGGCAGTTATGAAGGGGATTCCTTGACACGTTTTTCCCACTGCTTTTTCCTTCTAGTGTTGGCCTCTGAGGGCTCAAATGGAGAGGGGCGAGGTGGAACACACTGTCCCTTGCCCTTTCCTTCTACGAGCTGAAGCAGATTCCTTATGAGCAAGGGTCGCGGAGCTGGTGATCTGGCAGGTCATGAAGGGGATTCCTTGACACGTTTTCCTCACTGCTTTTTCCTTCTAGTGTTGGCCTCTGAGGGCTCAAATGGAGAGGGGCGAGGTGGAACACACTATCCCTTGCCTTTTCCTTCTACGAGCTGAAGCAGATTCCTTATGAGCAAGGGTCGCGGAGCTGGTGGTTGAGGCAGCAGATATATCCCTTCCGGCTTGAAGTGCCGGGCTGGGCTGGCGTCTTTGGGAGCGGAGGTCTTCTTGCTGGGCTCATCTGTATCCATCTTGAAGCGTCAGTCACCTCAAACCTCAGCCCACAAGGGGTCAGATCGCAGAGGGGAAGAATAGAGACTGCTGTGAAGTGCACTGGCTGCGACAGACCTCACAGAAGCGTGGCCTAGAGGAGCTACCCCACATCCGAGGTCAGAGGCAGCAGCTAAGAGGAGCTACCCCACGTTTGAGGTCAGGAGTGGTAACCGAGAAGGAGCTACCCCACACCCTAGGCCAGAGGCAACAGCCGGGAGGAGCAACCCCACGTCCAAGGAGTGGTGGCTGTGCGGACACAAGACGGCCGAGAGGAGCCATTTCACATTCAAGGTCAGGAGGGGCGGTGGTGAAGAGATACCCCTAGTCCAAGGTAAGGAGCAGCAGCTGTGCTTTGCTGAAATTTCCTAAACTCTAGCCATATCGTCACCTACTTAGTTTCTTCTTCTGAAAATTCTACTATCATTTAAATGGAGAATGTCATTTAAATACCATCTATTCACTGATGTAGACTGAAAATAATAGTTTATATTTTTCCCAGTCAGTCAGTGAATCATATCCTGAAGATATGTCTGTTTATTCTATCTAAAGAAGCCTGACTGAATTCGAGGGAAGATTAATTTTTTTCCCCCTGTCCCTGATTTTTTTAAACAGTAGTTTGCTTCTATTTCAAGTTAGTAATTTTAAGAAACAAACCATTACTGACTTGGCAAGAAAAATAATTAATAGTTATATTTATTAACTGATAAATACAGATGGAGTCTGAAAAAACCAAGGTCTTGCCACTAAAAGATTCAGAAATGTTGAGAATCAGCAACAGTAAGGTGAATGCAAGAAGATGGTAACACACATGGATCACTTGTAAATGTACTTGAAAATTGTCTCCTTGCTTCAGAGAGAGATGATGTATGCAGAAATTTTAAGTTTCTTTTGCAAAGTTAGTGTTTTTTTTATTATTAAATTAACCAAGAGAAGAGTTTATAAGAAAAGTTTAATTTCTTGGGAGACAAAATACACAGAAATGTAATTCTCCCACTGTAATAGAAAGAACAATAATAATAATAATATATTTGACTTTGTTTTTAATTGAAACACACTGATAATTTACTTAAAATACTTCATGTTTTCTAGAAGTGAAGGAAAGAATAAACTTAATGCTTCATTTGCTTGTATGTTATAGAAAAATGCTGTGTGCTTTCCTGTATTCCTTCTACTATATCATTTTCACTTTCAGCAGCCCTTAAATCCTCATCAATATCTAGAACACACATGCAGTTAATTGATTTGCTGAGTTTCCTCAGTCTCAGATGAGAAAAAAAGGTCAGAAATACAGTACTTACTATATTGTTAGGTAGTTAGAATAGGAAAAAGGAGTCCAAAATGGTGGTGGCTAAAAGACAAAGAGGGGAAAANCTACTATATCATTTTCACTTTCAGCAGCCCTTAAATCCTCATCAATATCTAGAACACACATGCAGTTAATTGATTTGCTGAGTTTCCTCAGTCTCAGATGAGAAAAAAAGGTCAGAAATACAGTACTTACTATATTGTTAGGTAGTTAGAATAGGAAAAAGGAGTCCAAAATGGTGGTGGCTAAAAGACAAAGAGGGGAAAAGCTTGCAAAAATAGAACAAAGGAAGGTCCCAGGACTGGAGTGAGGACCTCAGGTGAAATAAATAGCACTCCTGGCTATCCCAATTTACACAGAGCAGACCCAGGGGAAGGAGAAAAAACATAAAAAGAGGAGCCAAATTAGGCCAGGGCCTTTCTCCTCTTCCTATCTTTTGGGTCGGCATTCCCTCACGCCTTCCTTTATTTTCTAAATAAAACTGAGCTGTAACACTGGTCCATCTGAAGGCTGTAGCACAGATAAGTCTATCATTTCAAATTTTTGTTGTGATGAGACAGAACCAAGGAAATTACACACTCCCCTGACATCTATGGTGCCATTTCTCGGATTTAACCTGGCTGAAATAACTTCAGCATGGCCCCTGCGAGGAGAAGGCCAAGCACAGCAGGAACCGAACTCGATGAAAACTCCTGTGGTGGAAGCTGATCACAAAGAAAACCCAGTGCAGGGGAAGTGACAAGAAGCCCAGCATTCTGGAAACCAGGACAGTGAAAAGCAGACTCTGCAGAAAGCTCATGCAGCTCAGTCTCAGATTCCAAAAGACCTCCGATTAAGGTAGGAAGTCCTTGCTCCTATGGCTGGAAGGACATATGCCTAACAAAATCTTAACTCCTTTGCAATCTCTCATTTCTTATTTCTTCAAACCCCCCACAAATAGGCGAGCAGCAGTGGGTACAATTGAGGGACCCTGGCAGGGGCTACTCCTCAGTTTGTCCCAAAGGCTCCACTATCTGCTGGGCCCCAGCAGCTGTTGCCCAAGCTGGTGGGGGTTCTTCTGTCCTTAATCATCTTTATGCCAAGGATCAGACCAATGAAAACTGAGCACAGGTCAGGTATTTAGCAGATTTCCTGGCAGTTATGAAGGGGATTCCTTGACACGTTTTTCCCACTGCTTTTTCCTTCTAGTGTTGGCCTCTGAGGGCTCAAATGGAGAGGGGCGAGGTGGAACACACTGTCCCTTGCCCTTTCCTTCTACGAGCTGAAGCAGATTCCTTATGAGCGAGGGTCGCAGAGCTGGTGGTTGAGGCAGCAGATATATCCCTTCTGGCTTGAAGTGCCAGGCTGGGCTGGCGTCTTTGGGAGCGGAGGTCTTCTTGCTGGGCTCATTTGCATCCATCTTGAAGTGTCAGTCTCCTCAAACCTCAGACCACAAGGGGTCAGATCGCAGAGGGGAAGAATAGAGACTGCTGTGAAGTGCACTGGCTGCGACAGACCTCACAGAAGCATGGCCTAGAGGAGCTACCCCACATCCGAGGTCAGGGGCAGCAGCTAAGAGGAGCTACCCCACACCCTAGGCCAGGGGCAGCAGCCGGGAGGAACAACCCCACGTCCAAGGAGTGGTGGCTGTGCGGGCACAAGACGGCAGAGAGGAGCCATTTCACATTGAAGGTCAGGAGGGGCGGTGGTGAAGAGATACCCCTAGTCCAAGGTAAGGAGCAGCAGCTGTGCTTTGCTGGAGCAACCGTGAAGAGATACCCCACGTCCAAGGTAAGAGAAACCCAAGTAAGATGGTAGGTGTTGTGAGGGGGCATCAGAGGGCAGACACACTGAAACCATAATCACAGAAAACTAGTCAATATAATCACATGGACCAAGCCTTGTCTAACTCAATGAAACTAAGCCATGCCCTGTGGGGCCACCCAAGACAAGCAGGTCATGGTGGAGAGGTCTGACAGAATGTGGTCCACTGGAGAAGGCTATAGCAAACCACTTCAGTATTCTTGCTTTGAGAACCCCATAAACAGTATGAAAAGGCAAAATGATAGGATATTGAAAGAGGAACTTCCCAGGTCTGTAGGTGCCCAATATGTTACTGGAGATCAGTGGAGAAATAACTCCAGAAAGAATGAAGGGATGGAGCCAAAGCAAAAACAAGACCCAGCTGTGGATGTGACTGGTGATAGAAGCAAGGTCTAATGCTGTAAAGAGAAATATTGCATAGGAACCTGGAATGTCAGGTCCATGAATCAAGGCAAATTGGAAGTGGTCAAACAGGAGATGGCAAGAGTGAACATTGACATTCTAGGAATTGGCGAACTAAAATGGACTGGAATGGGTGAATTTAACTCAGATGACCATTATATCTACTACTGCGGGCAAGAATCCCTTAGAAAAAATGGAGTAGCTATGATGGTCAACAAAAAAGCCCAAAATGCAGTACTTGTATGCAATCTCAAAAATGACAGAATGATTTTTGTTCCTTTCCAAGGCAATCCATTCAATATCACAGTAATCCAAGCCTGTACTCCAACCAGTAACACTGAAGAAGCTGAAGTTGAACAGTTCTATGAAGACCTACAAGACCTTTTAGAACTAACACCCCCAAAAAATACCCTTTTCATTATAGGGTACTAGAATGCAAAAGTCGGAAGTCAAGAAACACCTGGAGTAACAGGCAAATTTGGCCTTGGAGTACGGAATGAAGCAGCACGAAGGCTAATAGAGTTTTGCCTAGAGAATGCACTGGTCATAGCAAACACCCTTTTCCAACAACACAAGAGAAAACTCTACACATGGACATCACCAGAAGGTCAACACCAAAATCAGATTGATTATATTCTTCGCAGCCAAAGATGGAGAAGCACTATACAGTCAGCAAAAACAAGACTGGGAGCTGACTGTGACCCTGATCATGAACTCCTTATTGCCAAATTCAGACTGAAATTGAAGAAAGTAGGGAAAACCACTAGACCATTCAGGTATGACCTAAATCAAATCCCTTATGATTATACAGTGGAAGTGAGAAATAGATTTAAGGGACTAGATCTGATAGACAGAGTGCCTGATGAACTATGGATGGAGGTTTGTGAACACTGTACAGG
>SJYX01017910.1:0-83830 GCA_006410675.1 Oreotragus oreotragus
GCTTTCTGTGTTGTGGCATTTTTGATTTTTTGATTACTGATTCAATCTCTTTACTAACTACTGGTCTGTCATGGAGATTCTCCTCAGAAACCTAGGGTGTTACTAAAGAGCAGTGGGACCGTCCAACTGCAGCCTCAGAGCTGGGCAGACTTGTACTCGCCCCTTTCACTTTCCCCCTCCTCTGCCGGGCAGGTCGGCGCTCCTGCTGCAGCCGGTGTCACCACAAATCTCTGGCTCCCGGGCCTCCTCTGGGGGTTCATCCACCCAGTTTCAGATACGCAGACGGAGAAATAGGTGTCCTGGTGTGCTGTCCAGAGGCACTTCTGTCCGGTTATGCATGTCTGATTCATTACAAGTAAAAGGGAGAGAAAAGGAAGCACTTGTGCCATCATGATGCTGACGTCTTCACTACAGGGTTTTTTTGAAGGCACTCATTTTGGAGACTCCCGCACAAAGTTAAGTGAAAAAAATCACAAAATGGATGGAGAATGGATTTAGAAAACATAGCTTTAATACCGATGGACTGGTCATGTAAATACTGTTATAAATTTTCTTATAACAATTTCAGGCTATGACCAAATCATTATGGTACCACTTTTGCTAATACTGTCGTTGTTCAGTCGCTCAGTCGTGTCCAACTCTTTGCAACTCCATGGACTACAGCACACCAGGCCTCCCTGTCCTCCACCATCTCCCGGAGTTTCCTCAAACTCATGTCCATTGAGTCAGTGATGCCATCCAATCATCTCATCCTCCGTCACCCCCTTCTCCTCCCGCCTTCAATCTTTCCCAGCATCAGGGTCTTTTCCAATGAGTCAGTTCTTTGTATCAGGTGGCCAATGTATTGAAGCTCCAGCTTTACCATCAGTCCTTCCAATGAATATCCAGGGTTGATATCCTTTAGGATTGACTGGTTTGATCTCCTTGCAGTCCATGGGACGCTCAAGTCTTCTCCAACACCATAGTTCAAAAGCATCAGTTCTTCGGTGCTCAGCCTTTATGGTGCAACTCTCAAATCCACACATAACTACTGGAAAAACCTTAGTTCTGACTATACAGACCTTCATTGGAAAAGTGATGTCTCTGCTTTTGAGTATGCTGTCTAGGTTTGCTATAGCTTTTTCTTACAAGGAGCAAGCATCTTTTAATTTCATGGCTGCAGTCACTATCTGCAGTGATTCTGGAGCCCAAGAAAATAAAGTCTGTCACTGTGCGTCTATTTGCCATGAAGTGATGGGACCAGATGCCATGATTTTAGTTTTCTGAATGTTGAGTTTTAAGCCAGTTTTTTCACTCTCCTCTTTCACTTTCATCAAGAGGCTCTTTAGTTCCTCTTTACTTTCCTCCATTAGGGTGGTGTCATCTGCACATCTGAGGTTATTGATATTTCTCCCAGAAATCTTGATAGAACTTGAGCTTCATCCAGCCTGGCATTTTACATGATATACTCTGCATGTGAGTTAAATAACCAGGGTGACAATACCCAGCCTTGACATACTCCTTTCCTAATTTGGAACCAGTGTGTTGTTCCATGTCCAGTTATAACTGTTGCTTCTTGACCGGCATACAGGTTTCTCAGGAGGCAGGTAAGGTGGTCTGGTATGCCCATCTCTTAAAGAATTTTCCAGTTTGTTGTCATCCACCCGAAGACTTTACTGTAGTCAATAAAGCAGATGTTTTTTTTGGAATTTGTTTTCTACAATCCAACGGATGTTGGCAATTTCATCTCTGGTTCCTCTGCCTTTTCTAAATCCAGCTTGTACATCTGGAATTCTCAGGTCACGTACTATTGAAGCCTAGCTTAAAGAATTTTGAGCATTACCTTACTAGGATGTGAAATGAGTGCACTTGGGCAGTAGTTTGAACATTCTTTGGCATTGGCCTTCTTTGGGATGGAATGAAACTGACCTTTTCCAGTCCTGTGGCCACTGCTGAGTTTTCCAGATTTGCTCACAGACTGAGTGCAGCACTTTCACAGCATCATCTTTTAGGGTTTTAAAGAGCTCAGCCAGAACTGCCTCTCCTCCACTGCCTTTGTGGTGATGCTCCCTAAGCACCTGACTTCACACTCCAGGGTGTCTGGCTCTAGGTGAGTGATGACACCACTGTGGCTATCCCGGTCATTAAGACCTTTTTTGTATAGTTTTCCTGTGTATTTTCGCTATCTGTTTTTAAAATTTTCTGCTTCTGTTAGGTCCATATCATGTCTGTCCTTTGTCGCTAGTAGTGGATATATTAATAACAGAAATTATACTTACTCATTGCAAAATCAAGAGAAGGGCATAGGTTCAGTCTACTGAGTTAACAAGTAAAAAAATGCTATTTTTGAATATTATTTATCAGTTCAAATTGTACATATCTTTTTTTGGGCTGCAGCATGTAGGATCTTAGTTCCCTGATCAGGGACGGAACCTATGCCCCCTGCAGTGGAACAATTCAAACATTTCTGCAAATGCAACTTAAGACAACTTAGAACAAGGACAAAGTTTAAAAGTCAGTTGTAATTTTCTTTTAATTAAAGACCCAAGGGACAAGAAGCTCCTTTGTGTTACAGTACACAACATATGGCTCTTATACAGATTAAAACAGACACCAGGGAGTCGAGTGTTTATACCAGCGCTAGATTCTTCCTGTAGCAGGCAAAGAGTGAGGCAGGATTCCCTTTACTGGCATGGAGATTGTAATACATCTTTACATGCAACAAGTTCTTTGGTAGACTTAATTATTTGGTGGAATTACAGAATTTGCAAAGGAAAGTAGTGGTAAAATATTTCATGTAAAATTTGAGCACAGTACTTATCATATGCTCTTTATACAGACTTCAATAAAACGTCAATCCTACTAAACTTTTAAATAGAGCCTCAAAACTCATCAATTTACTTCTGTCTTCAAAGACATGCAAAAAGTAAATAAGATAAAGTAGGGCAGATAATGAGTTTTTAAAATACATTTCATGATGTTTCTAGTAACTGATCAGAAAGATGTGCAACTCTCTGAAATCCTGGACAGCTGCCACTCTCTCCCTTGCAGTCTCCTCCCAAGCATATCTATAAGGCATCGTTTTGGAATAGCTACCTAATATATCTTAAATTAAGCACATAAATAATGACGGCAATAATTTTCAACTACTACTACATTATAATATCCTCAATATCATATACCTTATTACATATGAAGAACATGGATTTTGAATGGTAAAAGTAAATTACTTACTACAAAAAAGACAAACCCATGAAGTTGAGAAAGGAGCATCAACCCATCTTGATTTATCTACACAGGGCCCAGTACGTCCAAGTCCACGGAATGTCAGGATTGGCTGGAAGACTGATGCTCCACCTTCTGTGCAATGAGCGCTCTTCTGCCAAGAAGTGGTGTTCTCAAGTGGTTTGTGTTTTGATTTTAGCAGACACCAAAACTTCTGAGACAGTATTTTCCTTTGAAAATCAGAACCTTGTTCCCACTGTGGAGCCAGGATTCAAGCATTTTAATATTCTTTGGGCGACTGAGAAGATTAGTGTTGTAATCATGTAATTACATGTGAGGTTATTTCCCTTAAACCACCTGCACTGCTACAGTTCTGAACTCATCCTAGAGAGATCTGAAATAAATAAAGTGACTGAAGTTCTCTCACAGACGGGTTCTGTGTTGAGAAGCCCTCCTCCTCATGAAGCTGCCACTGCCGTCAGAGCTCAGGGCGACGGCGCCCCGCCAGGCGGCGCGCTCACACGACCGTCTGCACGGGCGTGACGCACTGTGCCGGGGAGCCGGCTCTCTCCGACGATGAGGTTGACCGGTTGGAAATCTCTCTCTGTAGCTCCTCTACTTTCTTCTGAAGCTCTGCCCGTTTAGCAAGAAGCTCTTTGTATCTGTTGTGAATGGGCTCCTACGAGAGCAGTACACCATAAAGTTACTTAACTAAGCAATCCAGAACAAACCCGAAGTCAAATCATTCTGGTATTTAGCTTCGTCCCTAAATGTTCAGTGTGTGCTTTCAGCTATGGGACCACGGCCACCTTTCCCGAGCAGCAGCGAAAATTAACTTCCACAACTCCACTGACCCACGGCTCTCTCACTGGCCTCCCTGGTCTCCCCAGGTGTTTCCACAGAATACCCTGAAACTGGCGCTTGGCCAAATACAACAAACAATTAAGTAACAACATAATCTAAAAGCCAATACTTAAAGATTTCCTGTCAGACTTAAAGATTTAGTTGCAGACTTTAGTCCTTTAAACAGTTCTAGGCAGCAAATATTCTGTAACATTTTTTTAAATGGCTTTTAACTCCCCTAAAGCCATTTTCCCCAGCCTCTAGAAGTTATCCAGCCCAGCACCCTAATTTAACGGAGGAGAGAAGACAGAATGAGCAGAAGTGACCTGTGCAAGGCCAAAAAGCCAGTCACGACAGGAGCCGGGGCACTACTCAGCCTACCACAGTGCTGCTGCGTGTCCCAGCACAGTGCTGTCCCACCGTGACGGTTAACAGGAAAAGGGGACACTTTAAATACGCACAGATAACTTTTCTAGCCACTTTAAAGGGGACAAAAGTAATTCATCCAACTGCCTGGATAAAACCTCTCACTGGATATTGCAGGGCATATACCTGGGGCTTCATCCGGGGGTTCCACCTTACGTAATATCCCACCCAGAGCTCTAGGTGGCGCATGCTGGCTACTGGGTAAAGGACATGATTGGAATAGCTCCCGTATAGGGGATTAGTGAAGTCCTCCAGCTGGCTATTTATGTAAGACCACAGCGACACGGTCCTCCTGGGAAGATTCTATAAGAAGGAAAAATAGGTTAAGGTTTTCCACTACACAAGCTAATTGTACTTTAGATGAAATCTGTCAAAAGGCATTTGTGATCATAAATGGCAATCCACTCCAGCACTCTTGCCTGGAAAATCCCATGGACGGAGGAACCTGATAGGCTACAGTCCATGGGGCTGCAAAGAGTTGGACACGACTGAGCAACTTCACAAAGAGAAAACAAGAAAACAAACTGTTTTAGAGGGACAGAACTCAGATACTTGGCAACAGCGCCACTTCGATTAAAATTAAAGAGCAGTGGAAAACAGTGCAGTTCCCCAAAAAGGCAAACAGAGTTATCATGCCAGCATGATATATACATCCAAGACAAGTGAAAACACACGCACAAGCAACCTTGTGCACAATGGTGAAAGTAGCCATCGGTCACAGTGACGTAATAGTAGACACAATCCGAGTCCATCATCCAGCAGATGGGTGAAATGGAACATGATGATACAACGGAATATCATTCAGCAGTAAAAAGGAATTGAAATAATGACACATGCTACAAACTGAACCTTGAAAACATTATGCTAATTGAAAGAAGCCAGACACAAAGGCCACTCCCCAAGTGATTCCATTTATATGAAATGTCCGGAAGAGGCAAACCTACAGAGATTACAGTGTCTGCTAGGGTCTGAGAGGAGACGGGAACAGGTAGGTAGTAACTACTAATAGGCATGGGGTTTCTTTCCAATGTTCTGAAATTAACAGTGGTGATGACTATACAACTCTAGATATGCTGAAAATCACTAAATTATACACTTTGAAAGTAAATGTTATGGAATGCAAATTATAGCTCAGTTTTAAAAACTTTTTTTTTTTAAGATATAGTAAATCCTACTTGAGGCTCTCAAAAATTGAAAGTCTCTTTGAAAGTTATCCACTGATTATCTAACATTCAATAAATTCTTGATTGGCTTGTGTGCATAGGAATATTTACTGAAGATGTAAGAATGATTTTAAAAATTTAACATCTATCTTCAAGGAACTTCTAGTCTAGGAAGCACTTACTACATGGCCATTATCACAGTGTTTTGTATGGTTTATTTAATCCTCACAATAGTAAGCACTATTAAGTACATAAGTTAAGTACTATTATCCCTACTTTACAGAAGCTGAAATTAACTTGCTCAACTTCACAGAGTAAGTGAAAGATCTCAGATTTGAACCCAGGCAGCCTGGCTCCAGAGCAAGCATTCTTTGCCACTAGGCTTTACAGAAAAGCATGAAGAAACTGTTTGAGAGTCTTTGAGAGTCATATTTTTTAGAATGGAAATTGAAGCAGAGGGAGACACTAATCAAGATAATTTAGAACTTCATATATAAGGCAGATGTGTTCTGAGGAACACAGAAGTAAAACTTGAAACCTAATTATTATACATTTCTTATAAATAATATCAACCACTGAAAAGTGATATCTCTAGGCAAGTAGGGTAAGGAATTTAACTTTCTCCTTAATATCTTCTCAGTGTTTCAATGTTTTATGCTATTATTTTACAATTTAAAAAAAACTAAAATGGTTCATATGTATGAGAATGTATTTGGGAGTTGAGCTGTGCATTCATTCAAATGTGTATTTTTTGCTAATTTTATCTTGCTCCACCTGCTTTTGATGGACTTCCATCCAGCAGGGAGTGTGGTAACAGGTACACGAGCGCTCCTAAGACACCACATACTTCAGTTTCCTTCAGCAGACGCTGCCTCCTACCCATCCTCATGACAGAGGTACTTTAAGACAGATCAAGCTCAGACGTGTGGAAAGAAGTGAGCATATTACAGTATATAAAAGAACACATGGCCAAAGGCGTCATGCAAAATAACAACTGTTCAGCTGAAAGCCATCCCAGGCTGCACTCAGCAGAGAAAGCGTGTATATATAGACAGAGGCGGGACCGGCAGGGATCGTGTGTTACCTCTTTGCCTCTCTGCTGTTCACTGTTACAGAGGAATGTTCCGAATAAACAGCTATATAGGTGGTCCAAAATGGTAATGAGAAAATATTCATTGAATTCAAATGCTGTAGGAAACTGCAAATCAAACATCAAAACACACGAAATAATTAGGACAGCTTCCCAAGCATGTTCATCCCTGTACATTGGTGGGTGCTTTGTAAAACTGCTTAAAATTAGGCTAAACAGTATTCAAAAACTACATATTTCTAAGCTATTACAGTATTATTAATATTTGCTTGGTTTTCTGTTCAAAAAATATCACTTTGCTGAGATAATTTCTCCTAATATCTCCTTTTCTTGTACAGTAAGAATCTGAATCCTCTGATCTTGCTGTTCTTCTATCCATTTATATCAGTTAACCCTCAACTTGAGGCTGATCTGACTTGTCTTTCTCTGCCAAGGATGACCATAAACAACATAGTAAGATTTTTCTTTAAATTTTCAACAGCATAGTTTTTAGGAATTACACAAAAAATATCAGTGTGTCGAGAAAAGGAGATGTGCGGCTCATTTAAAAGCCAACCTTACTCATCTTTTCAAGGAACATGCACTCAAACCATGATCTTATAATCTACTACTTTGGCAGCCTTTCTTAAAAGAGAAAATTCACTCTTTAACTAGGACAGGTGTTTGACTGGATGTCTTACACAACATAATTTGGGGGTAATTTATCAAGGACCAATTACAGATCCCAGGAAGGTAAGGGATTTAGTATAATCCATCCTAACCGTTTACTGTTTCAAGAATTATTTGAAAGCTTCTATGTAAGACTGTACCATTTATAGGACTGTGAAAAGGAATTCCATGAATATTTGGAGGGTGGGTTTAGTAAATAAATACTGGTGCCAAGTTTTTCTTACAATGATCCCGACCCCAGAGAGGACGAAAACAGCATAAACTGCACACAGAAGGAACAAGAGTGAAAACAACTTTGCCTTCAAATTTCCTAAATTTATAAGCAGAATAACAAGGCAAATTTATCTTCTTAAACAATTTACTCTTGAATAATAATTTTTGTGTTTCTGAAGCAAATGAAGCAGGTGATAAAGCACATGCCAACACAAAGCCAATTAATCATAAAAAACTTCGTCAAATTCCATCCATTCATTTACAGAGTAAATCCCATCTCCTGTACTGTTACTCTTAAACAGCTTATTTATTAGCCAACCATGAATGCACCCTACATCATTACATAGCAATTCGAAGGAGTTAAGCCTATGATTAGCCTTTTATCTTCTTGGCAAAACTATTAGCTCAGTTATGAGAAAACAGCTTAATTAGTGGAATTTCCTCACAAACACAACTAAAATAGCATTATTTAAATAGAACATTGTCCCTGCTATTGTTTTTAAAATCCTGAGCAGAAAAGGAATATTTTGTTCTCCTTATATGTTTAAAATCTAAAGGGCCCCTTCATCCTGCTTCCTGATCCCAGCAGTGAGAGATGATGATTAGGGCAGGAGGAAACAGAATCTGGCTAACTGTAACACAACTAACTGGTCCTTTTGATAAATTTGCCATTTAAATCTCTGCATAAACATTCAATTATTTATAAAACTGGTGACTGCCAACAAACATTATTACTATTTCACATGGTCAGGAGGAAAATACCAAAGAAAAATATAAGCATACATGTATAATAAAGTATATTTATTATGTACACTTATATAACAAAATACATATTTTTTTATTTATACATATATAGCGTATTTTAAGTTCTATCAGTGAAATAAGATTTAACATTACTTAGCAACTTAAGCTCTAAATCAAGAGTTAAACTGCTTTTAGATGTATGGCATATAAAGTTAACACAATTGCTAAGAAACAAGTATATTTGTCATGTATTCTTCTATGCAGTCGGTAAATATGATCTATTTTGTTTTTTTTAACAAATATACCAGAAGCAAGAGTTGCTCCTTTCAAGATACTCTCCCTGGAGAGCAGTAAACTTAACCATCAGCAACACCTTTTGTAGTCCCCTGATAAGGCATATTTGATTCTTCCCAACACTCTCAAATACTATCTTAAAATAGAATATGGTAATAGTTTAAAGTGGGTCCAGACTTCCCTGGCAGTCCAGTGGGTAAGACTCCACACTGCCAATACAGAGGGACAGCCAAAAAATTAAAAAAAAAAAAAAAGTCTTACTTCATTTTTCTCTTAATGAAATAAAGAATATTTCATTGAAGCTGAAATACAATGCTAATGCCAAGCAGAGCCAGCAAGTAGCCTACTGTACATTCCCATGGCAGTCCAACAAAAAACCAACCAAGCTCCCAGTGGTTTGAGGTCTAACAGAACTCCTGGATAAATATCTGATATACCACTGAGCTGTACCTAACTTTTGGGTTCTCCGATCATTTATCATGAGTTAAACATTTTTAAGACATGAACTCTTTACCTCTTTAGTAAAGTTATCCCATAATAAATCAGGTGTTTTTCAATCTCCTCTTGTTTCTTTCCAAAACACTAAACTTATTCACAGTAATATTTCAAATCACTTTCTAGAATGTTTTTAGCGCTAAAGCACATAATCTCTCACTCCACACCTAAAAACAAAAAAACTGAATCTATTTTATATATATGTTGCCATGATTTCCATCTAAACACATTTTTTCATCAAAACCACCTAAAATAGGATTTCATTTTGAGTTACCTTACCTATTTCATTTCTTTACCTCCTTTAGCAATGTATAATTTCTGAGTGACTATATTATCATTATTTAACATAAATTTAAAATATTAAATAATTTAATGTGATAATAATACTTATAGTATCTAGGAAACTTATAAGAACTTCCACTTTACATGAAATTTAAGATAGTCAGTGACCAAACCCAACTCTGACTGGATAGCTTAAAAGAGAGATCTAAGAATGGATATCCCAGATAAATTACCTGTCTTGTCATCTGCCAGACACAGTCAATAAACTGAAGAAAGACAGGTGATCTGTCTGCATCTGCATGGTTCTTATCTCCATGGCCAACTCTCTGAAGCAAAGAGTGAAATATTATATGAGCTTTGTAGGATTTTTCACCTTTTGATGAAAGTAATTTTATTTTTCAAGAAAAGTAACATTTTCTCAATATTTTATAAATTCAGAAAATCTTTTTGAAAGAGCACTGCAAGGAAAACAGAAATCACTAAATTCCACCAGGGAGAAACGTCTATTAACATTTCAATCTGCAACCTGTCCAATTATTTCCTGGCAGGAGACACTTGTAACAGGAATTATAAGTCTGTTTAACAAATGAAGCTTAGATCCTAAAAAGCTGACAACGGGAGACAGGAACAGTCAGACCTCAGAGTCCATCTTTTTGTCCCGAAGATTTCCTATGCCCTGAACACTAACAGTCCCCTGCACACTAGCCCCAGGAAGCAGGTCTCCTTTAACACCTTGGCCAGGGCAAGAGGGGGACCTACTGCACTGGAGCTCCAGGCGGTCTTTCAGGAAGAATCACATCAGCACAAACCTCTGAAAACTTTTTAAAAATGCTTGACATCTCCCCTCAAGCATGCACTCACCTACTTTCTTAATCTTTTTTCTCCTCTGAGGACCTCTGCTCCAGATGACTGAGATAAACACCTACCCTATACCCCAAGGCAGTGATTCTAAAAGAGTGATCCAGACTTCCAGCACTGGGAGAGGTCTGTGCGTTCAAAACTATTTTCATAATATTACTAAGACATGCTCTGCCTTTTTGCAATGGGTTGACATTTGCACTGTGCCATGCTTAGTTGCTCAGCTGTATCCGACTCTTTGCAACCCCATGGACTACAGCCCACTAGGCTCCTATATCTATGGAGATTCTCCAGGCAAGAGTACTGGAGTGGGTTGCCCTGCCCTCCTCCAGAATGGTGTCAAGGTGATGAAGGAAGAAAAGTTTTGGTACCTTAGGAGGAAATCAGGAAACAAGGCATCGGAATCGAGCTATACTATAATTATTATGTTTGCCCTACCAAACACTTGCAGTTAAATCAAAGAAAAAAAGCTAATCTCTCTTAAGCCAATGTCCTTGATGAAGCAATAAAAATTATTATTAACTTTAATAAATCTCCACCTTGGAGTATAATTTTTTAAGTATCCTATGTAACAAAATGGGAAATACACATGCTTCTGTTGCAGGTTTAAGTAGAATCTACGTAGGAAACACAGCTTTTTCATGGAACATCATTTAAACTTGACAGAACAATTGATATATGAATTATGGTTATTAAGACCTTAATATCTTATAGATATCTTTTTTGAAAATGTACAAAACTGAATATGTCACTCACTTCAAGGAAAACAATGGACAGTATTTGTTACCAATGATGAAATTCAAGCTGGTGAATCAAAGTTAAATTTGAGGGAAAATTTTACCTGCCACAATGAGTTTGATAATACTTAGAAGATTTTTCTGACAAAATTAGTAGTAGTATTAATATCTGTGATTTTATTATATATAATGAAATGCATTAAGACTGGAGCTGTGTAAATCAGTAAGCCAGTATTTCCCCAATTACCAACACATGGTATTATAAAATTATGCACAGGTAAAAGATCTACTTATTCAAAGTGCAAGACATACCAAAGGAATTTAATAGAACAAACACCAAAAAACCCATCAAGCTAGTTTTAGATTTCACATTACAAATAACCACTAAGAAACTACCATTTGTCAAGTTTTGGCACAGGAGCAAAGAAAACTATCCACAAAGATATCTTTTTTGAAAATGTACAAAACTGAATATGTCACTCACTTCAAGGAAAACAATGGACAGTATTTGTTACCAATGATGAAATTCAAGCTGGTGAATCAAAGTTAAATTTGAGGGAAAATTTTACCTGCCACAATGAGTTTGATAATACTTAAAAGATTTTTCTGACAAAATTAGTAGTAGTATTAATATCTGTGATTTTATTATATATAATGAAATGCATTAAGACTGGAGCTGTGTAAATCAGTAAGCCAGTATTTCCCCAATTACCAACACATGGTATTATAAAATTATGCACAGGTAAAAGATCTACTTATTCAAAGTGCAAGACATACCAAAGGAATTTAATAGAACAAACACCAAAAAACCCATCAAGCTAGTTTTAGATTTCACATTACAAATAACCACTAAGAAACTACCATTTGTCAAGTTTTGGCACAGGAGCAAAGAAAACTATCCACAATTCCCTGGAAAAAATTAAAATACCCTTTTTTTCAACCTATATATCTGCGTATGGTCAAATTTTCCTTATATCTTCAATCAACAGAACATATTGCAACAAACTGAACGCAGAAGTAGATAAGAAAGTTATCTTCTATTAAGCCTGATATTAAAGAAAATTGTAAAAAATGTAGAAATGCCTCTTCTCATAAAACTTCATGCTTGCCTAACATATTATGCTAGTTACTTTTCTTTAAAATGTTATTCATGTTAATTATAACAGGACTATGGGTTGAATGTTTGTGTCCCCCAAAATTCACATGTTGAAAATCGAATGCCCAATTTGATAGTTTTAGGAGCTACCAAGGTCATGACGGTGGAAACCTCAGGAATGAGACTAGCGCTCTTATCAAAATGGACAGGCCCCAAAAAGCTCTCCAACCCTCTTCCACCATTAAAGATAACAGTGAAAGGTTGGCAGTCTATAATCTGGAAGAGGGCCTTCACCAGAACCCTACATGCTGGCACTCTGAGCTTGGACTTCCAGCTGTCAAAACTGAGAAATACAGCAGTCCAAATGGACTAAGAAAATAGATTATTTCCTTAAACAATACATACATTTTAAAATTTTAATTTCTAATATGGGAAATATCGATATAAACAAAGTTCTTTGGGGTCATCAATAATTGTTAAAAATAGAAAGAGGTCCAGAAATCAAAAAGTTTGAGAATTATTACCCTATATTAAACATGTGCACATACCCTCTGAATCAGATGTGCTTTGTCAAATCCTGCTTTCAGATAACAATCAGGAGGGGGAAAATGGAGTAGGTAGTCAGAGTCAGCAATTTAGGAATCCACTGCAGCTTCAAACAGTCTGAAATGTTTATGATTTTGGTTACACTTATACGAACACGTGCAGCACTGGGTGACTGAAACGTCACTCTTTTAACGGTCTTATCATAGTAAGTACACTTTATAGAGAGTTGAAAAATATAAGCCATCTGAATGGATATGCCATTTTATTTAACAGTTCAAGATTAAAGCAGCAGACTACCTCTAAATGTCCATTTCTTGCAAGGTTTTTTTAAATAAACACTGCTAGTGGATACTAACAGCTAACATTAGAGACAGCATCTGGGCAAACATATTTCAGAAAGTCTTTCAGCTAACCTAGGAAAACGCTGCCAAAAATCACACTCTCAGGGGCTTCAAGGCCTCTGAGAATCTTACCTCTCGTCTCCAGGATCCTCTAAATAATCTGACAAGTTTCTGTTGAGCAGTTTACCCCATTAGAACAAAGGGTCATTCTTATGTGAATATCAAGTGAATAAAAGACATGATCTTCACACGCCTTGTGTGAGATGCACATGTGATACCCTGAGTCAAGGTTCTTCACTCACAAGCTGAAATCGATGTCCGAAGCTCAGCCACTCTTTTTCCACAAGGACTTCAAACCCTCGGATGGTGCGGTAGTATCCGTCCAGCATGAGCATGGCCAGGGAGGTCAGCTGGGCTGTGCGGTCCCAGCCGTCGCTGCAGTGCACCACCACAGACGTCTTTCCTGACTCCACCCTGTCAGCAATCCTGAGAGCCCCTGCAAGAATAAGCTAGAAAAGGAATTTTTAAATGATTTTTAATTAAATGCTTTATTCCTCAAAATTTGTAATAGTTTTGTTCAGAGATAACTATCTCAAAAAACAGGTGGAGAAAGGAACATCAGTCCTTTCCTAAAAGGAATTTTTGTGAATGGTGGAAGATACTGACGCTTTGCTTTTAAAACTGAAAAATCTCAAAAATGCAGATTCCTATTAATCCACACAATGAAATATCCAAACAAAAGGTAACTTCGGGTTCTAAACAAATCAAGAGTATGACTAATAAGAAAGAAGGAATTAAGTTCCAAAGAGGTCTATTTCTAATATTCTTCAAATATTCCAACATCATCCATTTAAGTAAAAATAATATACCAATTGAATTCTTACCTGTTACTTAAAACAGTGATACTTAACCAAATCAGAATAAATATGAAAGCAGTAAAGTTGGGTATTATAAAATATTCTACAGTTTTATAGCATTTATTGTACTGTTTTTATACCACACAGCAAGCAAAGCTTAAAATTTTAGAGAAAGCTGACTTTTACATGTTGGTATGAATGAAAAATTCTCATTGGACCAATATATTATCATGTCAATTTAACTGGTATCTAAAATAACTTCAGATATTTTGTTTAAATATGCAGGCTCTCTCTGCAAAATAATTTACCTTCTCTGAAGTTGATCTTGAGTTAAAACTAGACAGAATTAGATGTAACCTAAAGAGAAACACACAGTATAATACCCTTTAAATTGAACAATAGAGCCCCCCTCTTCTCTGCAATGGCCCAATCATACTTTAAGAACAGCATGATTACACAAACATAGATAAGAGTGAAAGAAAAGATATGCTCTACTAGTCTTGGAGAATCTCATGACGATCTCCTTTTAATCATAATCGTAGGCATATTTTGGAAGTGGGGTACTCTGAAGCAATCTCAATCTTGTCTATGCATCAGAGTTATCTGTGAGCATTAAAAAAAAAAGAAAAAGAAAAAAAAAGCCTGGTCTCCATTAATTCTAACTCACTCTTTTAAATAACTTCCACCTGTAATTCAAATATGGGGCTTCCCAGGTGGCACACGGGGAAGGCAATGGCACCCCACCCCAGTACTCTTGCCTGGAAAATCCAATGGACGGAGTAGCCTGGTGGGCTGCAGTCCATGGGGTCGCTAACGGTCGGACAGACTGAGCGACTTCACTTTCACTTTTCTCTTTCATGCATTGGAGAAGGAAATGGCAACCCACTCCAGTATTCTTGCCTGGAGAATCCCAGGGATGGGGGAGCCTGGTGGGCTGCCGTCTATGGGGTCACACAGAGTCGGACACGACTGAAGTGACTTAGCAGCAGCAGCAGCAGCAGGTGGCGCAGTGGTAAAGAATCCACCTGCCAGTGCAGGAGACACCTGAGATGCAGGTCTGATCTCTGGGTCAGGATGATCCCCTGGAGAAGGAAACGGTAACCCACTCCAGTATCCTTGTCTGGGAAATCCCGTGGACAGAGGATCCTGGTCAGCTGCAGTCCGTGGGATTACAGACGCAGACATGACTGAGTGAATGAGCACACACAGAGTACATAAGTCAAATATATATGCAAAATGACACATCATTGACCTAAAGGCTTAGAACAGTTGGAAAGCTAAGACAACAAGGAAGAGTTCTCCAAAGTGGTCATCTTCATCCATTCATTCACTTAGAAGATAAACATTATGGAGTCCCCTACCACGCAGCAGGCACTGCTCACAGTGCTGGAACTATAGAGCAGCAAACGGAACAAAGTGCTGGCGTAATGAAGTTCATATTGTACTTAGGTGAGGCCAGCCAGATGCAAAGAAAGAAAGAAACAGTGTGTCAGAGGGCAACAACTGAAAAAGTACCATCCAGGACTAGGGAGTGCAGGCAGAACTGTCACTGTGTGTGGAGTGGTCAGGAAAGGCATCTTTGAGAAGTTGATGTTTGAGCAGAGATCTAAAGAAAGTGAGCGGGTAAGCTTTGCAGGTGTGGAGGACTGAAGGAGGAGAAGGCGGTACAGGCACAACTGTACCTCTTCCAAGGACATGTGTTTCCATTAGAGCCAGTTTTTTGGAGACAATGTTGTACCTGCTAAAAAATGATCTGTAATTTACAGAATGTTGCAGTGAATGTTAGTTCCAAATCAAGTCTTATGGTTTTCTATTTACACATCATACAATGTAACAGACGGTCCCCATGACCATGCTCTCTAACAGAAGAATGTTCATGTACTTTGCTACATTCAAGCTTCTATGTTTCTAGAAGAGAAACAATAATCCAAATAGTTTATAATTCTCAAGAGGTCAATTTAGCCTTCAATTTTTCTTAATTTTAGAGCTCTTAATGTGAGCATAATCTACTCTTTAGCAGGCACTGCTCACAGTGCTGGAACTATAGAGCAGCAAACGGAACAAAGTGCTGGCGTAATGAAGTTCATATTGTACTTAGGTGAGGCCAGCCAGATGCAAAGAAAGAAAGAAACAGTGTGTCAGAGGGCAACAACTGAAAAAGTACCATCCAGGACTAGGGAGTGCAGGCAGAACTGTCACTGTGTGTGGAGTGGTCAGGAAAGGCATCTTTGAGAAGTTGATGTTTGAGCAGAGATCTAAAGAAAGTGAGTGGGTAAGCTTTGCAGGTGTGGAGGACTGAAGGAGGAGAAGGCGGTACAGGCACAACTGTACCTCTTCCAAGGACATGTGTTTCCATTAGAGCCAGTTTTTTGGAGACAATGTTGTACCTGCTAAAAAATGATCTGTAATTTACAGAATGTTGCAGTGAATGTTAGTTCCAAATCAAGTCTTATGGTTTTCTATTTACACATCATACAATGTAACAGACGGTCCCCATGACCATGCTCTCTAACAGAAGAATGTTCATGTACTTTGCTACATTCAAGCTTCTATGTTTCTAGAAGAGAAACAATAATCCAAATAGTTTATAATTCTCAAGAGGTCAATTTAGCCTTCAATTTTTCTTAATTTTAGAGCTCTTAATGTGAGCATAATCTACTCTTTCTTAACATGAAAAATCCTATTTCCACTTATTTCCTAATATTAATATATGTGCTCATATATTATATAGAGATCTATATATAATACAGAGAGATCTATATTTTGGTAAGCTATGTTATTGAAATTCAGACCTATCTGAAAACATTTATAACTATATTAACTGAAATAATGTTTGGTGCTTCAAACGTTATCTTTAGGCAAGCTGAGGTTCATACAGTCTCCTTCATTTAACTACTTCACCTCATGCGCCTGACCAGAGGGGTTTTCAAAAGCTAAGTAACAATTATTTACTGGATGATTTTTTTTTACATCATATAGTGCTATCCTGGCTCCTGTGGGGACAAAGAAGAAATATGATTTATCCTGTCCTACTCTCCATGAATCAGCAATCTACATTAATTGACACATAAAAGTAGTTAAATCAAGTACATGGGAGCATCTGCTTAGCTGGAAAGAAAAGTAAAATGAAAAGCACAGAGGAAATGGAAATGAATTCCATCTGGGAGGACTTTATCAAAGAAGTGACCCAGGAACTGAAGGATGGGCAGATTCAGACAGGATAGGAAAGAGGGGAAACCCAGGAACTGAAGGATGGGCAGATTCAGATAGGATAGGAAAGAGGGGGAAAAAGTACAACAGAACCAAATGCATAACACAGAAACCTAACTCATTCAAGCACCAAAACTTAAAAGCAGTTCTAAGTATCAAAGCAGTTATCAATTTTTCACTGTTTAAAAGGGTACTTTCATCTTGATTTCAATTGTAAGAGCCAACACACAAGAAGGCAAAGGAAATCCTCGTGTGATAGTCTCCAACAGTTTAGAGAAAGAGTAACACAGACCCACCTTAATATGTTCCAGCCAGTGAGTAGATTCCAAGTTAGACAACCAGTGGGTCTCCTCAATGTTGGGGTACACAATCTCCTTAAGTTTTCGTAAAGATTCTCTCATAACATGGATATTGTGGATATCTAGAAAAACTAGTTCTGCATTTTGATAGGCGTCTTCACTTTCATAACCTCCACCTTTTGCCTGGAAAAGTAACATCACAGGAAATAAAAAATGAATGCATATCCATTGTATGATGACATCCTTGAAAGAGTGTCATAAAATAGCCAAAAGCATCAAAGCTGATACATGTCACTGATGGACAGGAAACGCCACAGGAAGATGTGGCTGGCTCAGGGCAACTTAACACAACCACGCTGTCCCACATGTTCTTCATAAAACAAACATGCTCACCCTGACTTCCTCTTGCTGCTGTTATTAAAATTATATATGATAACATATAGGAAGATACTTAAAGCACTATAATTTCACTCTCCATATCTCAAGTCCTACCCAAACATAATTTCATACAGAAGACTGAAGCTCCATGTACAGGGATGTCTGTCTAGTTTACACCTGACCCACGCTTTTCTTCACTTCATCTTAATATTTGCAAAGTGCTTTGCAATCGTGGTGACTGACTTCTAGGGTAACTGCACAATTATTGTTAAATAAAAAGACAAAACAAATATAAAAGCACAGAGTACTATAGAATAATATTATCACTATTTTCAAAGAGGTAAATCTACATCTACAGAATAGAATGAGAAATATTTGGCGTTCACAGTAAGCTACAGCTGGAAAGAAGAACCAAATTTTTCTGGGTTGAATCTTTCTCTGTTTTATGAATAAAATATTCTTTTACCTTTTGGATAAAATATACCTCTTATCTCAGGTATAAAATCATGCCTCTTTGGGCACTAATGGAAAAAAAATTAGGAAGATACTGGAACAGTCACTGTAGTTATATAAAATTAAGAGATCACATTTTTTAAAACAATAAAACTTAATCAACAACAAATTAGTGAAGAATAGATGTTCAAGTTTCCTTTCTGACACTGATAGCGTGGGAATAGAGTCAAGATGGGCACAAGTACAAACTTAACAGCGTTTCATTAGGTCCCTGTTAACAAAGATTATTCTGGAGAGTCGGGACAGTTCACATCAGGGGCAGAGGGACATTCAAATGTGTTGCAACGAATCCTAGAAACAAGGCAGTATTGCAACTACATAGAGCCTGTCACGAAAATGCACAGGACGAAAATGCTCTGGAATCAAGACTTGTACACCTTGATGAGTACGCCAAATGTTGTTGTGTAACACTGAAAATACACTAAAAACACTGAAATACATACTTTAAGAATCCATTTTATGTGAATTATATTTCAATACAACTGGTATTATTTAAAAACAGAGCAACTAGATAGTAAAACCGAAGACACACAAAAAATCACTGAAGACAGAACTAGAGGACAGAGCATTCCATCAAACCCCAAAACCACCAACAGTCACAAGATCTCGATGCTATCAGTGAATGTGTAAGGAAATGCAGAAGGAAGCAATGCATGTAAGATGGACTAGAGAACAAGGGAATCACAAGAGAGCCTTACAGTTTTTATTGTCCTGCTTCCTGGTTTTAGCTCTCTTCCTCCAGAACTACAGGAAAGAACAGGTCAATCTAAGAAGTGCAGCTGAAACCGAGAAGGGTTCTGTCCATTCTAACAGATGAGTTATTAGAGAAACTCACAGATTTAGTGAAAGAACTTGGAAACAAATAGAAGTAAAAGGGAAAAAACTAGAAATAAAGACCAAATTAGAAGAAACTCAAGAGCAAATGAATACAGTGGATATTAAATTAAAAGAGACACTGAAAAGTAAAATATGAAACCAAAATGGAATCAGAAAGCCATAAAAAAGATCCAAGATAAAGTGACAACTGATGAAGACAGGCAAAGAAGAGACAACCCAGGAGTAACTGCAGTCCTGAAGAAAGAGGCCAAAACAAAGAACTGAAATAAATACTAAGGACCATGATTAAAGAAAACAGTCATGATGCTTTCAAATTGAAATTACCAATGAAAACAGCACACATGCATACCTGATAATATAAACCCGAAATACACAGCATGAAGACATATTCTGGCAAAATCACTGGACTTCAAAGAAAAATAAAAGAGAAAATTCTGTGCACATCAAAGTAAAAAGAGTGACTCAGAAAGAAAAGAAATTTAGTTTATGATCAGATTTTGAAACTTTATGACCAAAAAAAGGCAATATATTTAAGACATTCGAAAAAATCAAATGCAAATCAAGAATTTTATGCCCAGGAAAACCAATATAAATATAAGGAGCATAAGCTGCTCCCCCCAACCCGTGTCCATCCTCAATCGTGACCAACTCTTTGGGAGCCCATAGGCTGTAGCCCACCAGACTTCTCTTTCCACAGAATTTCCAGGCAAGAACACTGGAGTGGGTTGCCATTTCCTGCTCCAGGTGATCTTCCCAACCCAGGCATCAAACCCACATCTCCTGCGCCTCCTATACTGACAGGCAGATTCTTTCTGCTGCTCCACTTGGGAAGTCCCTCATAAGCTGCTATCAGCAGGTGAATAAGTCAGAATACTGTTTCTATCAGCTCTGCTCAAAGAAACACAAGCTGGAATCAAGATTGCCAGGACAAATATCAATAACCTCAGATATGCTAATAACACCACCCTTATGGCAGAAAGTGAAGAGGAACTAGGAAGCCTCTTGATAAGAGTGGAAGAGTGAAAAAGTTGGCTTAAAGTTCAACATTCAGAAAACGAAGATCATGGCACCTGATCTCATCACTTCATGGGAAATAGATGGGGAAACAGTGGAAACAGTGTCAGACTATTTTTTTGGGCTCCAAAATCACTGCAGATGGTGATTGAAAACATGAAATTAAAAGACGCTTACTCCTTGGAAGGAAAGTTATAACCAACGTAGATAGTATATTCAAAAGCAGAGACATTACTTTGCCAACAAAGGTCCGTCTAGTCAAAGCTATGGTTTTTTCTGTGGTCATATATGGATGTGAGAGCTGGACTGTGAAGAAAGCTGAGTGCCGAATAATTGATGCTTTTGAACTGTGGTGTTGGAGAAGACTCTTGAGAGTCCCTTGGACTGCAAGGAGATCCAACCAGTCCATTCTGAAGGAGATCAACCCTGGGTGTTCATTGGAAGGAGTGATGCTAAAGCTGAAACTCCAGTACTTTGGCCACCTCATGCGAAAAGTTGACTCATTGGAAAAGACTCTGATGCTGGGAGGGTTTGGGAGCAGGAGAAGGGCCGACAGGATGAGATGGCTGGATGGCATCACCGACTCGATGGACGTGTTTGGGTGTACTCCAGGAGTTGGTGATGGACAGGGAGGCCTGACGGGCTGCAATTCATGGGGTCTCAAACAGCTGGACACGAGTGAGCAACTGAACTGAACTGAACTTCTGACAAAAGAAAAAGACTAGAAAGACTTCCACATAAGAACTGGTTGTGTGCACAAAATACAGCTACTTGTAGAAGTCAGAGGTAAAAGGGAGAGTAAGTGTACAGAAGGGAGTATAAAGACTACCTACTCTGACAATGTAAATACAACACATGTATTTTACAATGGGAGCAAGTCCAAAAAAATTTCTCCCTAAATGTACTGGGGATATTAGTAACACTGTTATTCTAGCACCATGGTAGGATAAAGCAAGTAATTATGTAACATAACAAATCTTACCATTCCCTCTGACTTTGAGAATCAGCATTCCTGGTGGGGAAGGAGTTACACACGTAATTTGAAGAAGTTATGATAGAACCTGCCTGCCAATGTAGGTGACCTAAGAGATGGGGTGTCAGGAAGATCCCCTGAAGGAGGGCATGGCAATCCACTCCAGAATTGTTACCTAGAGGCTCCCATGGACAAAGGTCGCCTGGCAGGCCACAGTCCATAGGGTCGTAAGGAGCCAGACATACGTATGCATGCACACATGTAAAAACTCAACACTGAATTCAAACTGAAAGCACCAGTATGAACTCATGAAGTACTTTATATTTAAAAATATATTAACATTTCCTGGCTCTATCCATTTCCTAGTCTATTCAGAAAAGACTCAGAAATTGGACCAGTCCAGTAGCAAATAAGTATCCTTAGCACCAAATTATGGTCTCAAATACCATCTTCTACTAACAGAAACCAGAACTTCTTAGGGAAATGGCTACTCCAAGTCTGGGGCAGGAAACATACAAGATTTCCTGATGACTCTGCTCTGTCTTATCATACCAGACAGCAAAGGTTACTATGTGTGTGGCTCAGCCACTTCAGCTGTGTCCAGCTCTTTGTGAACCCAAGCACTGTAGCCCACCAGGCTCCTCTGTCCCTGGGATTCTCCAGGCAAGAATACTGGAGTGGGTGGCCATGCCCTCCTCCAGGGTACCTTCCCGACCTGGGGATCAAATCCATGTCTCCTGTATTGCAGGCAGATTCTTTATCGATGAGCCACTAGGGAAGCCTAAAGATTACTTACCATGGTCATGCCAAACACACTCGGGAGGTAACCTGAAAAGTCTCCTTCTGATCAAAGGTGGAAAAAAATTTTTAATACTATCTGCTGCTGCTGCTAAGTCGCTTCAGTCGTGTCCAACTCTGTGTGACCCCATAGACGGCAGCTCACCAGGCTCCCCCGTCCCTGGGATTCTCCAGGCAAGAATACTGGAGTGGGTTGCCATTTCCTTCTCCAATGCATGAAACTGAAAAGTGAAAGTGAAGTCACTCAGTCGTGTCTGACTAGTAGCGACCTCATGGACTACAGCCTACCAGGCTCCTCCATCCATGGGATTTTCCAGGCAAGAGTACTGGAGTGGGGTAGAAATTGCTGACTACATACAAACACAGTGTGCTTAGTTGTGTCCAATTCTTTGTGACCCCATGGACTATAGCCCACCAGACTACTTAGTCCATGGAATTTTCCAGGCAAGACTACTGGGGTGGGTTGCCATTTCCAACTCTAGGAGATCTTCCTGACCCAGAGATTGAACCTGTGTCTCTTTTACCTACTGCACTAGCAGGCAAATTCTTTACCACTATATCACCTGGGAAGCCCCACTGCATTTTTTAAAAATCAGTCATATTCCTGGGATGAGAGGGAGTAAATTTATTCTTGGGAAAACTGGTAAATAAGGAAAAAGAATCAAGTATTTACCCTGGCTTTCTTATATGAACTGAACTGCTGATTAACCACAGTTTAGATAAGAGAAAGTGCTTCTTTTTAGAAAGAGTTCAACTAATAGCTGAAAAGAAAATTATGAACTTAACAGTATCACCATTTTGCAACCCCACTGAAGTAACAGATCTCAGCACTAGCTTGATCAGTTGCTAATATCCAAAAAGAAGAATCAGCCACAAATTGTGTGCCTCCTGATGTGTCCCCTACAGCTTTGCCAAAGGAATTGAACCTAAATCTGAATAAACCTCTGAATTCATGTGAAGAAAATTCAGAGGGTAGAAGAACAGTACCAAAGCACAATCAGCAAAGTATGGACTGTGGGAAACTCCACAGTAAAATATACTGGAGAGAAGGGGGGAATCAGGGAGGGAAGCGCAAAGGGAAGACTGTAGATGAAGAGAGACTTATAAGACATACAAAAACAATCTTAACAAGGTGAGGTTAAACTACAGAGACTAGTAATATGTATACTTCAGTAACAACAGATTAAGTAATGTAAGCAGATGACTACTATAAAAGTTAGGATCAGTTCAGTTCAGTTGCTCAGTCGTGTCCGACTCTTTGTGACCCCATGAATCGCAGCACACCAGGCCTCCCTGTTCATCACCATCTCGCGGAGTTCACTCAGACTCATGTCCATCGAGTTCGTGATGCCATCCAGGCATCTCATCCTCTGTCGTCCCCTTCTCCTCCTGCCCCCAATCCCTCCCAGCATCAGAGCCTTCTCCAATGAGTCAACTCTTCACATGAGGTGGCCAAGTACTGGAGTTTCAGCCTTCCAAAGAAATCCCAGGGTTTATCTCCTTCAGAATGGACTGGTTGGATCTCCTTGCAGTCCAAGGGACTCTCAAGAGTCTTCTCCAACACCACAGTTCAAAAGCATCAATTCTTCAGCGCTCAGCCTTCTTCACAGTCCAGCTCTCACATCCATACATGACCACAGGAAAAACCATAGCCTTGACTAGACGGACCTTAGTTGGCAAACTAACGTCTCTGCTTTTGAAATATACTATGTAGGTTGGTCATAACTTTTCTTCCAAGGAGTAAGCGTCTTTTAATTTCATGGCTGCAGTCACCATCTGCAGTGATTTTGGAGCCCCAAAAAAATAAAGGCAGCAGTGAGAAAGNTCACATCCATACATGACCACAGGAAAAACCATAGCCTTGACTAGAAGGACCTTAGTCGGCAAAGTAATGTCTCTGCTTTTGAATATGCTATCTAAGTTGGTCATAACTTTTCTTCCAAGGAGTAAGCATCTTTTAATCTCATGGCTGCAATCACCACCTGCAGTGATTTTGGAGCTCCCCCAAAATAAAGTCTGACACTGTTTCCACTGTTTCCCCATCTATTTCCCATGAAGTGATGGGACTGGATGCCATGATCTTCGTTTTCTGAGTGTTGAGCTTTAAGCCAACTTTTTCACTCTCCACTTTCACTTTCATCAACAGGCTTTTTAGTTCAGCTTCACTTTCTGCCATAAGGGTGGTGTCATCTGTATATCTGAGGTTATTGACATTTCTCCCGGCAATCTTGATTCCAGCTTGTGTTTCTTCCAGTCCAGCATTTCTCATGATGTACTCTGCATAAAAGTTAAATAAGCAGGGTGTCAATATACAGCCTTGACATACTCCTTTCCTATTTGGAACCAGTCTGTTGCTCCATGTCCAGTTCTAACTGTTGCTTCCTGACCTGCATACAGATTTCTCAAGAGGCAGGTCAAGTGGTCTGGTATTCCCATCTCTTTCAGAATTTTCCACAGTTGATTGTGATCCACACAGTCAAAGACTTTGGCATAGTCAATAGAGCAGAAATAGATGTTTTTCTGGAACTCTCTTGCTTTTTCCATGATCCAGTGGATGTTGGCAATTTGATCTCTGGTTCCCGCGCCTTTTCTAAAACCAACTTGAGCATCAGGAAGTTCACGGTTCACGTATTGCTGAAGCCTGGCTTGGAGAATTTTGAGCATTACTTTACTAGCATGTGGAGACTCCTTAAAAAACTGGAAATAGAACGGAACTGAAAAATAAAGTGTTAGTCAGTCGCTCAGTCGAGTCCAACTCTTCGCGACTCCATGCCCTGACTAGCCCCGCTCTGTTCATGGAATTCTCCAGACAAGAATATTGGAATGGGTAGCCATTCCCTTCTCCAGAGGATCTTCCCCACCGAGGGATGGAAGTCGGTCTTCTGCCTTGCAGGCATTTTCTTTACCGTCTGAACCACCAGAACTTCCAGCTGACAATTTAAAAATATCAAGATTCTGTAATTAAAGAAAAAAACACCCAAACTTAATAACGGTTCTTTTTAGTGGATGTTTCTCATAGATACTGCACAGACACACGAACGCTGAAGTTGAAACAAGCCTTGGAAACCATTAGTCTACCCAGTATCCTCCGCAAGGCAGAGTGCTACGCTGCCCAGCCCCCGCCCACTCGCTGCTGCGCGCTTCAGGAGCGAGTCGCGCCTCGCTGACGTCATCAGAGTGCGCCCCCCGCCGCCGCCACTGCCGTTTCCCCGGCGTGTGAGTCCCGTAGTTTCAGCTTCCCCTCTTGTCTGCCCTGCGGTAATTGCGGTCGTTCAGGTCCCGAGATTCGCAGCGTCACAGGCTCGGCGACATGTCGATGCTGGCTGAGCGTGAGTGTTGGGCGCGGAGGTTTGATCGGGCCCGAGGGTGAAGGTTCCGGGTAACAAGGTGGCCGGCGGCGCTCAGTGGGCCGAAGGGGGCCGGGGGCCGGCGTCCTGGAAGCCCATTTCGGCTCTCCCTGGCTGCCGCGGAGATTTCCCAGCTCCGCCTTCTTCGAAAGTTAGCTACAGGTCTGCTGATGAGACCGAGTGTCCACTTGGGACGTTTGTCCTCCCTCTCAAACCACCACGTGGGCGGTGGGTTCCAGTGGGGGGTCAGGACTCTGGTTTTGGGGACCTGAACTCTTACTTCCCCAGGCCTCAGGGTCCTCTGGCTAAAAAGAAGTTGTTGGGCCAGCAGTGAAAGCCCGTCCTTGAAGATGTATTGAATCAAGAAAAAGAAAAGCCAAGAGCTTAGAAGCAGTAAACACTGGAAGTTAGTGTTTTTTAGGGGAGGCAGGACTAATGAGTGATTCTAAATAAAATCGTGGTGGTTGTGACTTCGGTAGTTGGAATTAGTAACAGTCTTCTTTGAGAGGAGTGTCGGCCCCAGCGCCTGCGGTGTTTGGGTTTGCCTTTGACATTCACTATTATTTTATGAAGTTCGTCAATTTCTTCCTTGGGAGCGGCTTTTTAACTTTTGAATGGCACCTGTAGTTAAGGCTCCCGGCCACCAGAGAGCAGTCGTGCTTTGGTCCTGAAAAGCCGGCCGGTCCCTTTGAAAGTGTTTAGTGAACGAGAACCAGAAACAGTGTATTTAACAGATCAACAGCAACTACACAGGGACTCCATGAAATCAATGCTGTCGGCATCCTCTCATCTAAAGAGGTGGGGGAATGGGAGGACGAAACTAAGTGGGTAAGACACCATTCAAGTTTTACAGGGGCAGAAGTTGAGATTCAGAGGAAAATAATTCACCCCAAGTCACCGAGGTAGAAAGTGACAAAATTGGTCTAGTTGTCGCTGTTTCTTTACATTCTTGTCACTAGGGTCAGCAGACTACTATTGTTTTTTTAAATAAGGACCTACAGGACGGAGTATGTATGTGTTCGTGTGACCCTGTGGGGTCTGTTTCTTCATCTGTATAACCAGCATGGCTGAATCTCTTCTGGTTTTAATATTCTCTGATGTACACTTAGTTCAGCATGTGCGTGGAAACATTAGCCCTGGTTCTGCTATTCATATATGTCTCTTTCCATGATCAGTTTCTCTGGGGCTATTAAAAACGTCTTTGATTATGGTCATCACTAGGTTGTCTTAAAAAAGTCAATGAGATGGTGAATGTGAAAATAGTTCAAAATACGGATGCGTGGTGCCATCTGTGGACATCAGTAATTCAGCCTGCAGGATTTCAAGAGAGTATTTTCAGTTCTCCCCCCAACCCCCTGTCTCCAGATTTTCATATCTTTGGCATAATAATAGATAACATTGCATTGGCCAAAAAGTTCACTCAAGTTTTTTCCATACCCTGTACTTTGGCCAACCCAATATTTTGTGTTGCCTTGTAGTATGATTTACTAAATCAGTGGCATCCCCTGTGATTAGACACTTAGGACTGGTGTTCTTGTTTTAGAAGTGAGAAAACAGAAGCCTAGAGAAATCCCAGCCCGCCATTTCACTACCCAGCAATTATTTTCTCTAATAGTTTATACGATTGTAATAATTCTTTAGATACAGCTTTATAACCTACTTTTTTCCGCTGATTAACCTTAAGTTAATATTTTCACTTCAGTAAGTATGCTGTTTGCTTTGTTTTCCGTTGCCATATGTTCTCTTTTATCTTCCCAGGCATCTATTCCTGTTTTAAAAATCTAGTAGTTTTCTTTATGTTTCTCAGAAACATCCTTTGTCCTGCATTTCTCTAACTGTCAAATATATCTTATTGATTTCCCCCTATTCAAGGTGAGGAATCTAGCCTACCAGAACGTTAAGAGAGGCTGCATCTATCGCTCTCACTTCTCAGTCCTCATTCAATTTGGAGTCCTGCTGCTGCTGCTGAGGCGCTTCAGTTGTGCCCGACTCTGTGCGACCCCACAGATGGCAGCCCACCAGACTCCCCCGTCCCTGGGACTCTCCAGGCAAGAACACTGGAGTGGGTTGCCATTTCCTNTCGCTCTCACTTCTCAGTCCTCATTCAATTTGGAGTCCTGCTGCTGCTGCTGAGGCGCTTCAGTTGTGCCCGACTCTGTGCGACCCCACAGATGGCAGCCCACCAGACTCCCCCGTCCCTGGGACTCTCCAGGCAAGAACACTGGAGTGGGTTGCCATTTCCTTCTCCAATGCATGAAAGTGAAAGTGAGGTCGCTCAGTTGTGTCCGACTCTCCGTGACCCCATGGACTGCAGCCCACCAGGCTCCTCCGTCCATAGGATTTTCCAGACAAGAGCACTGGAGTGGCTTGCCATTTCTTTCTCCAATGCATGGAAGTGAAAGTGAGGTCGCTCAGTCGTGTCCGACTCTCCGCGACCCCATGGACTGCAGCCTACCAGGCTGCTCTGTCCATGGGACTTTGCAGGCAAGAGTACTAGAGTAGGGTGAGTCTTAGACCCACATTTTATTAGGACCAGTTTTTGACACATTCTCTAATCAAATGACAGTGCTGTCATTAACGGATTTTGATGGTCATTGCATTACAATTTTATGCTACTGTTTCCTTAATCTTGACTCTATTTCAAGATTAATCTATGCCTTAATCTATGTCTCAAAAAATGTTTTAATAAGAATACATGGGTGGAGGATATATTTTTTGAGGTCTTGAATATCTGAAAGTGTCTTGGCACTCAAAACTCTTCTCAGGGTAAGCTGAATCCTGGCATAAACTTTGTGGTACTGGCCGTGGAGTGATCAGACCTGGCACCTCTTGTGTGCAGGGTTGTTTGTTGGGGTTACCCTCAAAATGTCTGGCTAGATCTCCATATAGGAGGAGTCCCTGCTAGAGGATGGTTACCCCTTTCATCCCAAAGAGTGATTCTGCAGATTCAGGACACTCTATCCTGAGTCCTCCCCTGCGTTTAACATCCTTACTTGGGAAGCACTACCCTACTCCATTGCTTCCCAGGTAGTACACTGGTAAAGAATCTGCCTGCAGTGCAGGAGACACAAGAGATGCAGGTTTGATCCTTGGGTTGGGAAGATCGCCAGGAGAGGGAAATGGCAACCTACCCCAGTATCCTTGCCTGGGAGATCCACTGGACAGAGGACCCTGGCAGGCTGCAGTCCATGGGGTCGCAAAGAGTCAGACATGACTGAGCGCATATGTGTGCGCTCTGTTGGCTGGAGATACCTGCCGTTTCCCTGAGGAAGAAAAGCCGACCTCAGCTGACTCTCCAGTCTCTTGTGCCAGTGTTATAGTATATGCGTTTGTGACATAAACTATATGCCATCTTTATCATCTTTATTGTAGAGGATGGGCACAGTCATTCTCAAAAATGTCTCTTTCGCACATGCCCCAGTCAGAGACCCCTGGCGGACGCTAGTTTGCAGACATGCGCTCCAACATGCACCCGGAAGCAGCCTTGCAGAGAGGGCCCTAGTTAGCCAGGCTCATCTCATATGCTGTTCGTTAGCAGAGGCGACTTGAGGCTGTGTATTTACTAAGATAAGTAAAGTGGTAACTTAGTCACCTTAGCAGCATTTTGGGGTCCCCCTTTCCCTGGGAAACACGATACATCTGAGGCCAGCTCATTTTCCTTTTTAAGTAGTCTTTTTCTGCCTGCATGCCTGTAAAGGTTTACCGATTTTTGCTACAGTGTGGATGGTTAAGAATCTCTGTATTGGTTTTATGTGCAGTAAATCAATTAGGACACTGCTGGGCATGAGCCGCTGTTGGTACATCGGTGCAACAGGTAAATGATGATGACATTTGACCTCCAGATTTCCCACTTGGCCACCGTTTACTTTTGGGTTTCATATGCTTGTGTAATAAACTTCTGGAGTCCCTTTTTTCTGCTGTAATTTTCCTTAAAAGTCTAGTGGTAAGTTTGAGTTTCTAATGGTCAGTTAGTTATATACATTAAAAAACAAAAACAACTGTAGGGACTCAAAGCAGTTTCCTCAATTCAGTTATCTTCCTTTTTTCCCTTTCCCCCTTTTCTTGTTGCCTTTCTTCTTCTCTCCTTTTTTTTTTGTTTCTCGGTCATTCATATATTCAGTCATGTTTTTCCTGAATGCCTGCTATGGGCAAATGCAGTGAAGCATAAGGACGAATAAGAACATAGATGTGAGCCTTAAAGAGCTTATGGCAGAATAACAAACATGAGAGATGGATATAAACAACCCTAATACAGAGGAGTGTTAAATAAATGCCAAAGGAAAAAAACAGGGAATTTATCATGTGAGTTCAGAGAAGGGGTCACATATGGCTGTAGGGTGTTTCAGTGAGATTAGTTATCTGCAGGTCACGATCAGTACCTGTAGGTTGTTTCTCCCCAAGTTCATGACAGTTGTGTGCTATGGATTAAGAATGTAAGCTTTGGAGTTGGTAGGACCTTGGTGTGTGCAAAGACTCTGGTCCTTGCTTGGGGTTATTAGGCACCTGCCTCCTGAAGGCCTCAGATTTTCTCTTCTGAAAAGCAGAGATCAGACTACCTCCCCTCATTGGGTTACCGTGGAAACTGAGAGCATATGGATGCATTTGGCACTTACCATGTGTGTATTGACTGGTGATGGTGACCTTGGTGTCACAGGTGCCTTATGTTGCTGCCAATCGCTGAATGGAAGGCCCGATTGATGGTACATCATGTATTTCGATTTGTCACATTTGGAAGAAACATTTTTATTTCACTTTTCCAAGATCAATTTGTATGTTCAGATTATAGAGTTTTGGGGGAAACCAGGATAAATGATCCAGGCTGATACTATGTCCCAGTGGATGCCGAATCTGTATCTGTATCTGTATCTAATAAAACAGTGTATGTTGCATTTATAGAAGTATCGTATGTATGCCATAGGTATGTGTGTGTTTGTGAGGTATTTTCCAGGTTTGAAAGATAAGCTGCTGACATGATACTTTGTCATTGACAGGTCGGCGGAAGCAGAAGTGGGCTGTGGATCCAAGAAACACTGCGTGGAGTAATGATGACTCCAAGTTTGGCCAGAGGATGCTAGAGAAGATGGGGTGGTCTAAAGGAAAGGTATCTCGAAGAAGAACAAAGGACTTGGAGCCATGCAGAGAGATTATAGACCAGGAGATTATATCTTTCTTAGGGCACTGGGAGACATTTATTTTGGATCAATAAGTGATCTTGGAAAAATAGCTAAATTTTAAAGACGTTGTGATAGTAAAATTAGAATTGAACATAAATGCCAGCTGTCTTTGTTTATCGTTTAACCTGCTCTGATTTTCATAGATGGTGCCTTTTAGTTGGTTACATTTGGAATCACACTTAACCATCAGAGGTTTATGTTGCTTAGAGTAAAGTTTTATTCACCCTTATAACTGGACTGCACATTTTCTCCTTTTCCTCACATGTCATTTATTCCTTATTCAAATAGGGCTTCTGCTGACATCTCTATACTTAAACAGTTCTTGCCCAGGTCTGTAAAGATCTTGTTTCCAAGCCCAATGGATCCTTCTTTGGTTCTCGTATCACTTTATCCCTTAGCAGCACTGGATGTCATCGACTACCCCGCTTGGCTTCCACAGTACTGCCCTCTAACCTGGTTTTCCCCTCTGCTTTACCAACCACCCCAAAATGTGTTGCTGGCTCTTCCTCCTTTAGACTCTTGGGGTTCACCCCCAGGCCCTTTTCTGTCCTCTGCTTGGGTGAGCTCATTCATTCCATGCCATGCTTTGAATTACCTAAATTCTGAGAGTTGTCACTTTTCTGTATCTAGTCCAGATTTAAGTCTGTCCTTTGAGCTCCAAGGTTATAAATTCATCAGCCTGCTTGGCATTTTTACTCGAGTTAGCATCTTAAGTTGATTATTTTTATTATAAAACTTTTCTTAAGTTGATTATTTTTATTATAAAACTTTTGGATCCCTCCCACATCTTGTCCTTCTCAGGTTTCCCTCATTTCTTCAAATATCCCCTGTCAAGGGTTTATTTACTTAAGCCGGAAACCTGGCAGTGGTGCTTGGTTCCACCACCTCACTCACCCCCTGCCCCTCCGGTCATCATTCCTCTCTGCGGGCCCTGTCCAGGGCCAGCTGCCACCACTGCCTCTCCTGATCAGCACAGCAGCCTCTCCGCTGCTTCCCTGCCTTCCTTCTTTTCCTTCTCTGGGCCTTTTGCCTTACAGCAGCCATTGTGAGCTTTTAAAATATAGAAATTAGATCATGTCATTCCTTTGCTTAAAAGCTCAGTGATTTCCCATTGTTTCAAAGAAATAAAATCTGGACATTCCATGGCAGTCCTTGATTAGGACTCCGCACTTTCACTGTCAAGGACATGGGTTCGGTCCCTGTCAGGGGAACTAAGATCTTGCAAGCCATGGGGCATGGCCAAAAACAAAAAACAGCAGTAGAATCCAAATTCCTCCCATAGTGGCCAAGGTCCTTGAGATCTGGTCCCTTTGTATCTCTTATTTTTTTTCTCCATCCACTCTACTAGAGCCACCTTGGGTGACTTTTAGTACACTGGGTGCTCGGGGACAAATGAGTGTTAATGACGTGGGGAACATGGGATCCCCTTCCTCAGGGTTGTTTTGTAGAATTATTTAATGGAAAGTGCCACGGACTTGTAATGCCTCTGATGGGCTTCTGTTGGTTTGGTAGTAGCATTCTGCTTTTGCGTATCAAGAAAAGGCATGTTCTTTTTAGTGTTTCCATGGTCTTTAAAGCGAGCCTCAGGTTGAAGAACTGCCATTCCTTGGTGGCTCAGATGGTAAAGTGTCTGCTTATAATGCAGGAGACCCGGGTTCGATCCCTGGATCGGGAAGATCCCCTGGGGAAGGAAATGGCAACCCACTCCAGTACTCTTGCCTGGAGAATCCCATGGACAGAGGAGCCTGGTGGGCTACAGTCCATGGGGTCGCACAGAGTCGGACACGACTGAAGCGACGCAGCAGCAGCAGCAGCAGCAGCAGGGCTTCCCAGGTGGCGCTAGTGGTAAATAACTCGCCTGCCCAGGCCGGTGACAAAAGAGACAGATCTGATCTCCCGGTTGGAAGATCCCCTGGAGGAGGTCATGGCAACCCACTCCAGGATTCTCGCTGGAGAATCCCATGGACAGAGGAGCCGGGGGGGCTACAGTCCACAGGTTCTCCAAGAGTTGGACACGACTGAAGCGACTTAGCCCAGCACGGCACTGTAAGTGCATCCTTGGTGTTACAGACATATCTTGAAGGACTCCACTAGACTGTCCTCTTTGAGGACAAGGTTAAAGCCTCCTAATGTGAGTGATGGATCAGTTAATGAAGGAAGAGAGAGGTAATTTCTTTTTCTACCTGATGAAAATGCTAACTCTCTTTATGTTTAATCTCCACAGGGTTTAGGGGCTCAGGAGCAAGGAGCCACTGATCATATTAAAGTTCAAGTCAAAAATAACCATCTGGGACTAGGAGCTACTATCAATAACGAAGTGAGCGACAGTGTGTCTGCTGGGAGCTTTCCTTGCATTGCTGTTATTTTTGTCAGTGTAAAAAAAAAAAATCCAGTCAAATTGATTGATCAGTTTTAAGCTATTCAAGAATGTACAGTCCATGTTTTGGATAACAAGCCAGTGGCTAAGCTTCTGTGCATCATGTAACATGCAGTCATTTTGCCTTATTGCTTATGCATAAAAGATTCCAAGTAGCCTTATTGCTGAACTTTGCAAAAAGTGGGTTTTTTTTTTTTTTTTTGCACTTCAGGACAGAGAGGAATTTTCATCTTGACCTCTGTTGGAATATTAGCTTATATTGCTAAAATTGGTGGCATTTTGTTTTGGAAATACTGCAAGAGAGTACCATTCTTTTCTTGTCCCATTGTCTGTTTCTGACTGTTGGTGTATAATTCACATTTCCTAGTAAACACTAACAGTTTGAAACTATGACTCTGTAATTAAAAGTTCATGGCTTGCCCTGCCTTGCATTTTTAGTATGCTGCTCACTTTAGAAAGCATCTAAACTGAAAGCTTTGTTCTTACATTTTTGTAGCCAACAGAATCTGGTAGAAAATCTGAAGAATTACTTTAGGTGAACTGGATTACTGTGCTTTGTTCAGTTGTTCTAAGTAGTGGACTGGAGCAGCTAAGATTGTTTGGGCTAAAAGCTTAAACCACTAAAGGAAGAGTTTGACATGATTTGTCAAATCATCATGTTGTATACCTAACACTAATACAATGTTTTATGTCAGTCATGTCTCAATAAAACTGAAACAAATGCTGTAACTATCTGACAAAATCCAAGACCAGTACTTCAGAAGGTTCACAATGCACACACTTAGTAGATGGAGTGCGTAGCAATATCTTCTGTATTTTCATCAATTAATAAACACACCGTGGACAATTTTTTTAAAAGAGTTTACATAAACTTGATTTTTGCAGGTAGCTTTTTAGAGGTGGATATATAGATATATTTAATTTTTTAGGAGAAGCATTGCCTATTCAATAGGCTTGAACATTTTCAAAGGTAACATATTTAAGCATTCTTTGAAAAGTACCTATGAGGCAAATTCCTAAAGGGAAACCCTGCTCCCTACAAGTTGATATTATTCTGGAGATGCTCATTCTGTTTTAAAGTCAGATTCTCTTTATTATGATGAAGTTACTAACTGAGCACCTTATCAGTGGGTGCTAATTGTTTTGGGGGACTTGGAGCCCTTCCCCCACCCTTCCCCAGTTGTGTTTTCTCAAATTGGGATGGATGTAAGCAAACAGTTGGCATATAGGCTCAAAAAAGCAAAGCAAAGAGCCCTCATATCTATCCCTGTTTTTTTCCTTTAACCTACATAATTTTCCCTTAGTGTGAACAAAAATTTTTTTTGTTTTGCTTTATTTTAATATTTAACACAAAGTTTGCCTGCTGTTTATTTGACTATAAGTTGACTTGATAAGTTACCTACATTTGAAATCAGGGCTTAAGCTTCCAAGATGCTCAGTGGCTCAGTAGTAAAGAGTTTGCCTGCAAGGACAGGAGACTTGAGATTTGACCCCTGGGTCGAGAAGATCGCCTGGAGAAGGAGATGGCAACCCGCTCCAGTATACTAGCCTGGGAAACCCCATGGACAGAGGAGCCTGGTGGTCTGCAGTCCGTGGGGTTGCAAAAGAGTCGGACACAACAACAAATAGATAAATTACAGTTCAAATTTATACTATTTCTTCTTCATTCAAATTTATAAAGTAATATTTTTGTGAAACATTTAAAAATTCACAGATTTCCTTGGTTCCAATATATATTGTATCTCAGCATAGGTAGATAACAGGTTTGCCTCTAATTGATTTTTTGGTATTTTTCAGGACAACTGGATTGCTCATCAAGATGATTTTAACCAGCTTCTGGCCCAGCTGAACACTTGCCATGGGCAGGAAACAGCAGGTGGGGAAACCTTTGCTTTTTATCCATTAGATGCAACTGAGTGACTGAACTTAACTGAATCTCAATATAAAATATTTTATCAACTTTTTTTTTTTTTTTTTTTACTGTTAGTATCATATCTGAAAGTTAACTGATTGTAGCTATCACAGTCATTTCTGTTTACATTTCTGGGTACTCACATTGAATTAACGTTAGTCGTAAGCAGAGTCTTTTTCTCCCCATTAAGAGTTTGAGAATGACAGGATCAGTTTACTTAGTCTCCATTTCTCTGCTGCAGTTCCCTTATCCCGGCCCTTCAATGTCTGGAGTCCTGCAGTTCATCTCTCATCTGCACTCTCTTGTTATGCCATGCGGTCTCCAGGGGAATGTGGTGACCATCGCCACACTTCTCTCTACTGCTTCACCCTCTCTCCTAAACCCCAGACTGGTATTGAGCCCCCTGTTCAGTATCTTCATCAGGCTTTCCTTGACTTCTGGAACTCAACATGTCCAGACTTCAATTCTGCACCTCCCCAACTCCCACCCTGTAAACTGTTGGACCGGCATACCCTACAACCTGTTTTATCCACCATCTTCCCCATTTCAGTTGATGTCAGCTTCATCCTTCTAGTTGTTCCAGCGAAAGAACTGTTGTCGTTTCTGCCTCTAAAATATATGCAGGCCCTGACTTCCTCTTGTGACCCACACTGTAACCAGTGTGGTCTGAGCAGCTGGTATTTCCTGTGGATTATTGCAAGAGCCTGTAAAGCCTTTCTCAGCCATGGCACTGCTGATGTTTGGGCCAGATCATTCTTTGCTGTGAGGCACGTCCTCTGCATTTAGGATGGTCGGCAGCATCCTTGACCGCTATCCTGGACACCATTTGCACCCTCTCCCTACTTGTGACAAAAATATCTCCTGATATCGCCGAATGTCCCCGGGCACAATGCCCCAACTCTAAACTCCGTCCACCCGTGGACTTACCTCAAGACCACTAGAGGGTGCTGTCTCCCCGTGATAGGTACGGTGCTGTTAGCCTTGCTGCTGCTGCTGCTGCTGCTGCTGCTAAGTCGCTTCAGTCATGTCCAACTTTGTGTGACCCAGAGACAACAGCCCACCAGGCTCCCCCATCCCTGGGATTCTCCAGGCAAGAACACTGGAGTGGGTTGCCATTTAGACTTAGCTCAATACAATTCGGGCTTCCCTGGTGGCTCAGATGGTAAAGCATCTGCCTGAAATGCAGGAGACCCAGATTCGATCCCTGGGTCGGGAAGATCCCCTGGAGAAGGAAATGGCAACACACTTGGGAAGATCCCCTGGAGAAGGAAATGGCAACCCACTCCAGTACTCTTGTCTGGAAAATTCCATGGCTACTGTCCATGGGGTCGCAAAGAGTCAGACACGACTGAGCGACTTCACTTCAGGACAATTCAAACCAGACCTTGCTAACTGCCAGTTCCAGTACTGAAAAGCCTTTAGAATATTCCTTTAAGGGAAAACCTGGCCAGGGACCTGGACAGCTGAGATCATTTTTCTGCCAAATCATCTTTGGTAAATACAATATCTTCATCCGGATGAATTTTTGGTCATATTACTTGAATTAAAGCTGACAGGATAACCTAGTCACCTATTTTTCTGCTATAATATTTTTAGTTCTTTAAGATTGCTTACCTAATTACACAGTTTGCCTTTCAACTAAACAGATTCCAAACTATTTTCTTCATAGAATCTTGCAAAAATTTTAGAAATAACCCTTATTTCTTAGTGGGACACAAGAAAACTCCATAGTCCTTAAATTTTTATTTTTTAAAATTATCCTATCTCAAGTAGTTAACGTATGACTCAGCTTGGCTTTTTGGTGGACTTACCTCATGGTTTTAAGAAATGCTTTTTACTTCTAACAGATATTTTGTTCCTTGTGATTTTAAATATTTTTGGAAATAAATTGGGATGCTGATAGCCTGTCATCCACAAAGGTGTCGTTTAGGACAAGGATCTTCAATTTTTTTGCTCCCAGAGCCTCTGAGGCAATTTGAAAAACAGTAAAAGACAGTTACTCCTTGGAAGGAAAGTTATGGCCAACCTAGACAGCATATTAAAAAGCAGAGACATTACTTTGCCAACAAAGGTCCGTCTAGTCAAGGCTATGGTTTTTCCAGTAGTCATGTATAGATGTGACAATTGGACTATAAAGAAAGCTGACCACCAAAGAATTGATGCTTTTGAACTGCAGTGTTGGAAAAGACTCTTGAGAGTCCCTTGGACTGCAAGAAAATCCAACCAGTCCATCCTAAATGAGATCAGTCCTGGTGTTCATTGGAAGGACTGATGTTGAAGCTAAAACTCCAATACATTGGCCACCTGATGCAAAGAACTGACTCATTGGAAAAGACCCTGATGTTGGGAAAGATTAGGGCAGGAGGAGAAGGGGACGACAGAGGATGAGATGGTTGGATGGCACCACTGACTCAATGGATATGAGTTTGAGTGAACTCTGGGAGTTGGTNAAGAACTGACTCATTGGAAAAGACCCTGATGTTGGGAAAGATTAGGGCAGGAGGAGAAGGGGACGACAGAGGATGAGATGGTTGGATGGCACCACTGACTCAATGGATATGAGTTTGAGTGAACTCTGGGAGTTGGTGATGGACAGGGAGGCTTGGTGTGCTACAGTCCATGGGGTCGCCAAGAGTCAGACGCAACTGAATTGAACTGAACTGATACTGTCTCACATTTTTAGATTGATGTCTATAATGTTTTTAATTGTAGTTTTAAATAGTTGCAAAGAATGTGTATCTGGCCTATTTGGGAAATAGCGACTTTTGAAAATAAGAGCTTTTCATCAGTCCCAAATGTATTCAGTAGGTATTTAATACTAGAGCAATTTGATATCCATGGTCTTCTGTTTATAAATAGAAAAGCAAGTCTCTTAATACTCAGCAATACTATATTTTCTAGTTTCTTTCCCTCTGAAATAATTCTATTACGTATACCCCATGATATTTCATATTAATATATTCTTTGCTTGAATTTTTAAACACTCATCACCTTGTCATGTTTTTCTGCTACAAAACAAATACATGTAAATTTTTGGCTTATTCCTAGTAACCTCAAGGTCTACATGTAAATATTTTTCCTTTGGATTCAGTTGTCATCACTAATTAGTAGGTTATAACTAGCAAACTAGTATTTTGGTCATCTGATGCAAACAGACACCTCATTGGAAAAGACCCTGATGCTAGGAAAGATTGAGGGCAGAAGGAAAAGAAGGCATCAGAGGATGAGACAGTATCATCGACGCGATGAATTTGAACTTGGGTAAACTCCGGGAGATGGTGAGGGAGAGAGAGGCCCGGCGTGCTGTAATCCATGGGATCGCAAAGAGCTGGACACAACTGGGTAACTGAACAGCAGTGAACAAAAGCAGGAAAGGCAAGTTCTGATAGATAGCTGATAGAATGGTAAACCCTTTTGGAGCTGCCTCTTGATGAGATAGACAGGGTGGGGCGGGGACTGGCTTTGATGAAAGGACCCCTCCCTGACCCCAGCACTGCAGCTCGCTCCTCACTGACCCTGCTGCAAGGAGACCGGTGCTCCTCTGCTGCCAAGTGGGAGCAGGACCAGAGTGATGTATCTGCACAGGACAGAGCAGCTTTAGGGAAGCGTGCGTGTGGACAGGCAGGTGGAAACAGGTGCCCTGGGACGCATCCGGGCTCAGGTTTGCTCTGGGGAGGTGGTGAGGCTCCCAGGAGGTTCTCACCTCCCCTGAGTGTGAGCCCAGCTCTGCGGGGTCACAGTGCACAGGTTAAGGATGTGCACTCACACGTATCCGCCTGGCTCCCAGTCCCCTCATAGCCACCTCCTCAGTGGGTCTCACTCTACCCTCCATGCTTCAGTGTCCTGTGAGGTTGGTTTAATCATCATAGCAGCTATCTTCCAGGGTGGTTGTGAGATAAAATGCAGGAATGCATAGAAAGCTTAGCCCAGCACCTAGTACTTAATAAGCCTTCCATTGGTGAAAACTACTTCAGTCTGGTATGCTGCTTGGTGATTTGTGTTTGGAACATCAAAATTGAGAATGTAATGTGCTATATGAAGTTTTTTGCCTGCAAAAAGAGCAGGAGAAATTTACAGGTAGGGTCTTTGAAAGAAGGTGCAAGTTCTTCTTGGGAAGTGATCATGGAGAATGTTTCAGGCTGTTGATGTGATTAAGCCATGCTTAATCTAAAGGTTGAAGCATCTACCTTTATGTTGTCCAGAGACTTACCATGTAATTTCCTGGGAAGAATTACAGTTAGTTAACATGTTTAATCATGTTAAACAAGGATGCGCTTGTTTTGCTTCAGTATTAAGGTGAAAATTTCTTTTTTTCTCCTTTCTCTAATCTTGTGTTTATATATTTCCTTATGACATAACTATAGGAAAATTCAGTGTCTTTTCTACTTATGACATTCTCTTTGCTACTTGAATTTGACAGATAGATAAAGATGAGGGCATATAGGCAGCTTGTTAGAATCCTGTCACTGACTCTTACCCCAGATCTACTTGCTTTGATATTTCAGGTGAGGGACTACATTCTCCCCCACATTTTCCTCTTTCTTCAAAGGAATATAACCACATGGCTTCATTCCTTGGTGATTTGTTTTATTGTTGTTTTTGCCCTGAAGGTGGGCCTCCAGCTAAATCTGGAGTTGAGGGCGGTGACCCAGACTCAGTGGAGTGCCAGCTCTGCTTCCCATCTCATCTCTGACCTGTTTTTGGATTATCATTAGTCTCTTACCTTTACTCACTTTCTAAAGAACTTTTTATTTTGAAACAATTTTAGGCTTACAGGAAATCGCAGAAATAGTTGTAGAAAGAGTCCTGAACACCTTTCATCCGGTTTCTCCAACGATGGGATCTAACAGAGCCATAGCATGGTATCAGAACTAGGAAACTGACACTGGTGTTGACTGTTAACTAGGCCACAGTTCTTCTTCAGTTTTCACCAGTTTTTTGGGCTTTTTCTAGCCTTCATTGTGTGTGTGTAGTTCCAGTGCAGTTTTACCACATGTATAGATTGATGTAGCTGCCACCACATTCAAGATACGGAATTGCTTTGTCACCACAAAAGAGCTGCCTCATGCTGCCTTTCTGTATTTGTACCCACCTTACCCCTCCAGCTTCCAAACTCCACTTTCGTCTTTGTCCCCTTTAAACCTTTCACTGTTCTCCATTTCCTTTCCAGAATGTCTGAGTGGATCATTTACTATGTAGATTGACTTTTTTCACTTAAGCGTAATGTCCGCCAGTCGCCCGCCAGTGAAGTCCATCCAGGTTGTCACACAGTATCAATATCTCCTTCCTCTTTATCATGGATTACTGTTCCCATGTAAGGGAGTACCAGAATTTGCTTAGCCATTCACCCATTGAAGGAATTTTGGTTTATTTCCAGCATCTTATTATCACAAATAAGACTGTCACAAACATTCATGCAGGGGTTTTCTGTGAACACAAATTTTCATTTCTCTTCCTCCAGGATGTTATAAGTTTCTGGAAAATAGCCTTGCCTGATGGGTAGTACTCAGTTTAAGAATATTTCTAATCTTTGGTTACAGTTCAGTAATAAATGATAAAGCTCCTAAGGATTTTATTTAGACAAGACCGTGTCACCATAGGGGATTAAGAATGGAATGTGGAGAGTTTAATGAAATGCTTTTCATCATTTTTTTTTTTTTTAAAGACTCCCCAGACAACAAGGAAAAGAAGTCTTTCAGTCTTGAAGAGAAGTCCAAAATCTCCAAAAACCGTGTTCACTATATGAAATTCACAAAAGGTAAAATTCCGTGTTTCTTTATTTGTTTTAAATCTCTGTGTTCACATCTGGGTTTCTTAGAGCATTTTTAGCTCTTCACCAGCATCACTTGTCCTATGTACAAAATGGAAAAGGAGGGACTCACTGACCGGCTTGATCCACAGCAGTGCTGAGATGTCCGCACTTGTTCTGAGTCACCGGGGTCTTGTTAGAGTGCAGACACAGCCTCACTCATGCTGAGGTGGGCCCCAGCTTTGCCCTTGGACTGCGTGCAAGTCCTCTGGCAAAGCTGAGCGTGGAAGTTAACTTGCTATTAATATTTAGAGGAGAAGACAGACTTTTATGTGGCTAAATTTCTCTTAGTTGCATTAAGCTTTTTTTAGAATTTAATTTTGGTGTTGAATAGCTTTTAAAATGGACCCATTTAGAGAATCATATAGAATCTATATGAGATTCATAAACATTCATGAAGTGGTCTCTGTTGAGTTCTCCAGTATGAAAGATCTCACTCCCGAGTTGACTCTTCTGTTGTTCCACACTGTTCCCCTGTTTCATGTAGTGCAGACTTAACTGTTCCATGATCATTGCAAAGTTAGTGTTAGAAAACTTGTCTTCCTCCATCGCCACCTCCCTACTCCGGTTCCAGGGCTGTACGTGGTCAGTCGTGGGTGCAGCTGTCCTCTTTAACCAGGAGGTGGCAGTCTTGTATTGGAAAGAAACCATTGAACTTGGCTTCATCAACTCCCCAGATATTTTCCCACTGTTACGTATTAAGCATGCTTTTCAGGTACAAACCCCTGTTTATTATATTAATATACTTAAAGTATAAGTATGATGATAATTATGTTATCTAGTCACCTTGTGATGGTTCATCTGTGGAAGACTGGATGTACATTTCTACTATATGGCAGGAAAAGCACATCTCTTTGCTTTAGTCTTGTTGACGTGACTGGGAGTTCCCTGACTCCTAGAACCCCCTGAACGGCAGTAGGAGCGGGAGTTCCCACTGCTCTAAACTGTTCATGGTGGTTCTCATTTGGAGCAGGGCCCCTCAAGGTAGACTGGGCTCGGTGTGAGGGAGGGCTCATGGCAGAGCTGATTAGTTTTGGGGACGCGTGCAGAGAGAGACTGGGGCTTCCCCCTTCCATCTCCCGGCAGGCAGGGTTGTCTGGCTCATGACGTTAGCCCCTCCTCTTTCTCCCAGGATAGAACCTTCTCTGTCATTCTCCTGTATGGCTTCTGAGCAAGGGTTCTCTCCACTCCTGACCTGCTGCAGGACAGGAAACAGTCCTTGGTAGCCCCTTAGTCCTTTTCAGGAGGGGCTAAATGGTCGCTTCATCCCCATCCCTGAAATATCCTTCCTTTTCATTGGGCCCTATAGGAAAAAAAACTAGATACAGCAGAAAGGTGCTGAGCAAACTAATGAAATTAAAAGTGCCCTGTGACTTTTGGCTAGCATGGCCACCTTTTAAGCTTTCACTTTTGCAAATAGAATCTTCTTCTTATGGCAGCTTGCATGCGTGATTTCACCTGAAGCATTTGCTGAAGCCGGAATAAACCTCTTCAATCTACTTTAATCTGTGGATGCCTGGAGCGTCTTCTTTCTGTTTCTAGTTAAGCCATCCCCTTGCCAGTTCACCCTGTCAGCCTGCTTGGTGTGTTCTTCCTTCTTTTTCCTCTCTTTTGAGATGAAGTTTGTGGGACTTCCCTGGTGGTCCAGTGGTTAGGACTTTGCTTTCCAAGGCAGGGAGTGCAGGTTCATTCCCTGGTCAGGGAGTTAGGATCCCACATGCCTCAGGACCAAAAAACCTAAAACAGAAACAATATTGTAACGAATTCAATTGAAGACTTAAAAAAAAATCTTGAAAATAAAATAATATGACGTTTGCTTATTTATTACCTTTGTTTGGTGAGAAGGGAGGCATTGGTAAGCAGGGAAGATTAATTCAAGATATATTTTAAAGGTAGCAGAGAAGATTGAGTGGGCAAACAGGGGAGAAGCAGAGTGGAAATCAGTAGAAAACACAGAAGGAGGCAGAAATCCAGGTAGTGAGGAAATAATCAGTTGCCATCTATTTTCACAGTCCACAGTGTAAGTTTATTTTAAAGTTCTTTAATTTATTAAAAAGTCTCCCTTGTAGAGCAACTGTTGTCACTGAATGCGAATGATAAACTGTGTTTCCTCCATGGCAGACTATCTTAGGTCACAGGAACCTGGGTTCTGGCTGTGACTCTAAGACAAATCACTTAACCTCTTGCCTTCTGTCAGCCTCAGTTTCCTTTTTTGTGAAATGAAAGATCTTTTAAAGTCATTGTTGAGTTCTAAAATAGGTTCTTTTTTTAGAGTATATCAGAAATGATGCCATTATATGGAAATCATGGGTGTTCAGCACAATGGATGATAAGATTTTAGCTCAGGGATCTGCTCTTAGTTACAGTAACTCACTCATTGGATGAGGAGGGTTCATATTGTAGGTCCATCAGTGGTCCAGAAACCCCAAACACGAGAAGGTAGCATTTTGTTTAGCTTGGTGTGAAGAATGAAGATAAAAATTTCACTGCAGAGAGATTACAGCAGCAAACAGTACTGTAAAATTTGTTACTGCTTAAATATTGGCTGTAACATTTTAGTTCTGATACATAATTATTCCTTTTTCTCATCCTAAGTTTATGATTTAAAATCAACTTGATTTATTACATAATTTCAAGATGTTAATTTCATCCATATTCTTTTAAGGGCCTAAACTCAGTGGTAGTTTCTTTTAATCTAGAAAACGTTTGGTGAGGCTGTATCTGCAGAGAAAAGAAAATTAGGGAAGATGGCAATTTCTCCAAAGCCGCTTTTGATGTTTTTAATATTTAACAGGGAGAGCTCGTCCAGAGAGCCTGGCTTTTTGCTCCCAGTAGTGCGGTGGCTGAGTGGGTGGGAAGCTGTGTAGACAGCGCTTGTGCAGCTTCGTTGTATTTAGACTTCTTCTTCCTGTGACAATCTGTGATGCTTCACTCCTTAAATAAGGAAAGTACGCGCGCTCCTCTCGCATGTCCCGGCGGGCAGCTGCTCGTCTGACACTGACCTTAGGGTCCTGGCGAGGTTGGCTCCCTGCAGCCAGACTCTGCTAGAGGCGGGTGTTCTGCTGCTTCTGGCTCTTTTGACATCTAAGTGTAAAGGAGCACCATTGCAGGCTTTAAAAAAATATTCCAACTGTCTTATTATCAGGTGTGAGGACCTCATTTTACCCCCTGTTTCGCGATTTTCTCACATTATTACCCTTTCAGAGAAGTTTTCCAGTCTTCCATTCCTCAGCTTATTATCAGTTCTATATGTTTTCATTAAAAAACAAAGTCAAAATATAATATTATCTGTTTTATCCTTCTTGATTGAGGAATGCAAATAAATTTTTGAAGCAAGTGAAGCTAGCTACCTATGTAACACTTTAACTGGTGTATTTTTCAACCTGCGTTTCCTTTCCCTTGTGCCTTTCCTGTGAGTTGAAAAACTCAGCTTTTTGAGCTCTGGTTATAACACAGTGCTCACTTGTTGGGCTCTGTGTGACTTTTGCCCTTAAACTAAGAGAGGCTCTACAGCTCCATGATTCCTAAGTTCTTGTGTTGGTTTTTTACAGGTTTACTCGCTTCCCATGTGGACTTCTTGGTGTTATAAGTGAGTCTAGCTATAGCAGTCATGTTCTTCTCTCCAAATTGCTACACTGATAGACGGGAACACCTGAAAGTCCTCATTATTAGAAAAACAGCTAAAATGATCATAAGTAAAGTGCTCTTCTCTGAAAGATCCAGATCATCCTTTCATGACTTTGTTACATCAGCTTGGCTACTGGAATCTCTTTTATCCTTGGTTCTTGGAGTATTGTGCCCAGTTGAAGACTAGTGGGTACAGAAACCAAATCCAGGCAGATGTCATATATTTCCTATTCTGTTCAATTTTTTGATGTCCCTTTCTCTAAGAGAGAAGTTCATCAGCAGTATTTGCTGTGATTTGACCATGATTGAGAATGGAGACCAGTAATTTTCAAACTCATTTTTAATGTACATATTGTATTCAAAACTGGCCATAATTTTATAACATTTATAAACTGTTCAACCAGGACCATTAACTAATAACTCTTTCAGTATCACTTCCATCTTCACATTTTCATCTGCCTTGAAGTTCCTCTCCTCTGGTCTCTGACTCTTAATTCTTCTCTGTGTTTTGTTTTCCAGATCAAATCCAGAGCAAGGCCCGTAACAGTCCTGGTTTCCACATTTGCTTAAGTGAACTTTGCTAAAGGATAAGCATTTCTGATACAAGAACCCGTCACCAAAACTTTAGAAACACTTGCACTTTGATTGGTACATTCTCTTATTAGCCTGACAGCTTTCCCTTTGATTTTTAGCTTCATTTTTCATCTCTGCGTGTTCGTGTTTTGATATCCTGTTTTGGAACTGTGATCTTGCATGTTCGTCCCCCGCCTTTCTAATCCCTCCAGCCTTCTTTTTAGTTGAGCTGTCGTGAAAGTGATTGTCATTTGCATTTCGTCTAGGGTGTCTGTTCCGTTTCAGAAGCTAGCTTAGGGGTGGGTGGCCACTGCGTATTCTGATCCCAGTACAACTCCTTTTTCTGAAATAGAAGCTGCCGCCCTGAATGTTCTCTGCAGTGCGGAATGGGTTCCACTGAGGACTAAGCTCAGAACAGACCTCAGGCCTCCTGAGGGTTGCCCATGTCCCCTCAGTGGCCAGCTTTATGCTCCACTATTCCTGTTGTCTGAGTTCCCATCTGGGAGGCTTCATTTTGCTCACGAGTGGGCTTCCTCTGGGATCGTCTGTCTGGGCTCTATGGACTAACCAGCTAGAACCAGGAAGCTTTCTTTATTTCCAGCTCAGGGAGAGGTGAGAGCAGTGCAGAGCCTGCCCTCCAGGTGGAAACAGGCTGCGGAGTCTGGTGCGGCAGCCTCAGAGAGTGGTTTTGGCACCTGGTTTTGCATTACATTGCAGACTGGTTTTTTTTTTTTTTTTTAATTTCATGGAGTCACTGAACAATATCAGTTGAATGCCCCAGTGGTAGCCAGTGAACTGGAACCCTTCTGGGTCACGAGAGTGCTGTGCCAAGTCAGGTTGCTGCAGGAAGCCAAGAAGATAATTCAGTCCGTGACAGTGGAACCCAGGCTTCCAACTCAAAACACAGATTACTGTGTCTAACCCAGAGCCTCACTCCCCCAGAGCTTCCAGACTTTATATATACATCTACCATGAAGTTGACAAATGGGAATAGATTTGGTTGGCTGCTCACACAGTATTGTCGGTAGAAGTGGAAATTCCATAGAAGTGAATTTTAAATTAGTTGGTTTGTGGGTTTGAAATGAAGTTAAAGAGTTTAGTGTTTTTAATAAGAATCAGGGATCCTTTGGATACCATTTTTGCCAGAAGCCATTTAATTTCCTACTCATTACTTACCCTTTTATTTAAAATGATGCACTATTACAGTGAAAAAAAAAAAGAAAAACAAACAGAAAAAGTCTGAAATCTTTTCACCCTAATGCAGCAATTTTTATTTGCATTTGTAAAAAAAGTTCATACATTCAATTAATTATTGAGCTTGTATGTGTCAATATAGGATGTTCTCATTCCTGTGCACAGGTGGAGTTTTGGAGCTATGTATCTTAGCAGCATATTTTTATTCTGCATTTTGTAACCCTCATTGAGTATAACTCCTGTCTCCTTGAAGTAATGGAATTTTACTGTTTACTAAGGGAACCCAGAGACCCAGAAATTATACCTTGAAAGTGTACCAGTAGTAGAGCTAGCTTGAGAATTTAGTTTTCCTCTCCACCTGCATGCTCAGGTTTGTTTGTACCATTAAGAGGAAGTCAGGGGTTCTGGTTCATTTGTTTTATTTTTAAGTTTAATTAATTGTATTTAGTGATTAAACAGTGTGACTCTGATGCTGGAAAAGATTGAAGGCAAAAGGAGAAGGGGGCAGCAGAGGATGAGATGGTGGGATGGCATCACTGACTCAATGGACATGAATTTGAGCAAACTCTGGGAGATGGGAGGGAGAGGGAAGCCCGGCCTGCTGCAGTCCATGGAGTTGCAAGGAGTCAGACAAGATTTAGCAGCTGAACAACAAAAGTCTGTGAAAGGGAAAGAGAAAGTTGGTCGTTTACAAAATTGTTTATTTATTTCCAAAACCCAGTTTCATAGTTTATATTTGTGCTCCTTATTCTAGAATGTATTACTGAAGGCATCATGTATTTCTAGGGAAGGATCTCTCATCTCGGAGCCAAACAGATCTTGACTGCATTTTTGGAAAAAGACAGAAGAGGACCCCTGAGGTATTAAACCACCTACGATTGATCCATTGTGTCTCAACACTGATTTTCAACTGCGTATAGAGCTATTTATGTTTATTACTAATAGTACTTTCCAGACAAAGTTACCAAAAAAAAAAACTTTTAGAGGCTTCATACAAAGGCTAAATGTGATCCTCTTAATAATAATTGATAGATGATAATAACAGTTGATAGATTACAAGGAGCCTTAAAAAGAATGTGTGTTATCTGGGTTGTTTTTCCTCCTGATGTGTGGACTAGACTAACCTCAGGGAAAAGCACCTTTTGCCAAAAGCCTGAGCCAGAGGCGTGTTGTTTAGAGAAACAGAGCAGGAACGCTGGGGGCGCACACTCGATCCTCTGTGTGGTTTAGGAGTACTTTCTCTAGTGATAAGGCTGAAACAGGAAACAAGCTGGATAGCGGAAGGAAACTGGGAACGTGGGGGAGGGAAAAACTGAGAGAAGGGAAAAAAAAAGGAGTATCAGGAAGTTCAACCAGATAGGAACTAATGGAAATAGTTTTTTAGTGTCTCCCATTTCTTGCTGATTGTCAAATCTGAAAACTAACTTCCAAGCAGACTTTTCTTTTTTGGTTGGTTAAATTAAAAAAAAAAAAAAAAAAAAGAATTATTGATTGATTTCACATGATATCTTTAGTTGCAGCATGTGGGATCTAGTTCCCTGACCAGGGATGGAAACCCGGGCCCCTGCATTGGAAGCCCAGAGTCTTAGCCACTGGACAACCATGGAATTCCCTGGTTGGTTGGTTGTTTCTCATTAGTTCTGAATTTTCATGTTCTTTTTTGTGAATTGGGTTGAGTTTTGTAAGTGGTTTGCTAGATGTGGACTCTTGAATTTGAATTTCCCTTCCTCCTACAAGTCTCTGTCACTCTGCCTCCCCCTCCTCCCCTGGACCTGGCATCACCGTTCATGAGTTGAGCTGCTTTCCCAGCCTAGAGTTTGCTGAGGTCATTTTACAAGGAAGCATGTTTTGGTTAGCAGTAAAGTTAAACTAAGCCCACAAACAAGCTATTAACACATTTTAGGTCTGTATTTTTTTGCCAGCAGTGATGACGTCAGTAATTTTTATCAGCGTGTTGACCATTGGTTTTGAATCAAGATTCACAATAATCTCTGAGCTGGGACATTTGACCAAAGCCAGATAGATCAACTTTTGTGAAGATGTGTAAAATCTCACTGAATCTTTGAAAAGAACTCATCTGAATGAGAATTAACTTAGAGGCTGGGAACGTGTAAACTGACCACAAGTTTGACCTAAATCAAAATAAGAAATGCAGTATGGTAACTGTCCCGAGTTCAGGCTTGGAGTGCTTTAAGAGCAGCTGGAAGCAACAGATGTTGGGGGTGTTTTCTGCACTGGTGACTGTATTTGAACTGGCTGCTGTATTTTATAAGAATGTGTTCAGAGCATGGCAGTTGGGCCGAAGCGATCTGGAAAGCAAGTTTTGCACAGGACTTAGCAAGTGAGCAGTTAGGAAATTCTGCCTGGACTGGAGAGACTCTGACTGTGAACGTGTGAATGGTTTCAGGGGTCCTCTAGGAAAGGAACAGATTGGTTTGGTAGATTTCAGAGGACAGACTTGAACTGGTGGCTGAAATTCATAGAAAGATTGCTCCTCAGAGAGAGGAAACAGCATGGGCTGGCAGAGCGGGCCAGCCGTGCGGATGCACTGCGTGGCTAGCTTCTTGGAGGGAGGCTTGCAATAGGTGAGCGTGAGCTGTGTGCCTGTGAGCACTGCCGGGTCTAAAGTTCTCTGATTCTGGAGGAAAGCGAACACACGAAATACTCACATTTGAAATGGTACTTGACTTGAAGGTTTACATTTTCCTAGACTACAAAGGCGGAGAAGGCAATGGCATCCCACTCCAGTACTCTTGCCTGGAAACTCCCATGGATGGAGGAGCCTGGTTAGGCTGCAGTCCATGGGGTCGCTGAGTCAGGCACGACTGAGTGACTTCACATCACTTTTCACTTTCCATTTTCATGCATTGGAGAAGGAAATGGCAACCCACTCCAGTGTTCTTGCCTGGAGAATCCCAGGGATGGCGGAGCCCAATGGGCTGCCGTCTGTGGGGTCGCACAGAGTCAGACACGACTGAAGCGACTTAGCAGCAGCAGCAGCAGACTACAAAGAAGAGACCTTACTCCGATTGCTCTTCCTTATCTTCAGGTATGTGGGTAATTTTGACTTTATCTACTTATGTCCTTTTTCCAGGAGATGGGGCTGAATTGTTTGATGTGTTTAAATAAGAAATGAAATAATGTTGAGGTGAAACAGCAGGCTGTCCTCAGAGGGGCCGGAAGTCCCGCGTGAGCACCCCTCCGGCTCCCTCACGCGCTCGCGGCCGCTGCCGTCCTCGCTGGTCCCCCTGCGGCTCTGGCCTCCAGCCCCTGCAGTGCTTCAGGAGGGCTCCCGCCGTGACTCTCAGCACTCGGTGGCTCCTCTGCATGCAGTGCTGTCCCCAGCTCGCATTTCTGTGCAAATGTCGCCTCGACTGGCCTTCCCTGACACCCTGATTTATAGCAGAAAATACAAACAAAAACAACAAAAATCCGTGACGCTCTCGTCCCCTCTCCTTTGCTTTATTTTTCTCCATAGCAGTTATCCCCATCTGAGGTACTGAACAGTTCGCTTATACCGTCTGTCTTTCCTTAGTAGACTGGAATCTCCATGAGGGCAGGAGTTTTGCACTCCATACCATCTAGAACCAGGCCCACCATGGAGTAGGTTCTTACCGAAGTTTTTGTTGAATTGAATTCAGTTGTTGATCAAGGATACTTTAATCCTTGGGGGAACAACACAGACTAGGGCATCATTAACACTACTACTGGAGAAGTTAGAAACAGCTACAGAGAAAATTGACGGGCCCATACCCGGGCCCAAAGGGCAGAAGTCTCTGAATAGACAACACACAAAAAAGACTATGTACCGTGAGTAACAGCTCTTCCCAGGCCTCAAACCCAAGTGCCAGTGGGTCCAGGCATGTACCTGGAAATGTGTGAGTAGTCTGACTTTCAGATGACAGGGAACCAGGGAAACGCACAGCCTGGTCTGAAAGTGTGCAAGATTTACAAAATAATAACCATGAAGATGGTGTTGGTGATCTCACAGGACGCAGACTGCTAGTTTGTAATCCTTCACTTAGCAGCAAGTGAGAAAGCTGGGCAGTGTTAATGTATGCAAGAGTGGAATTGCATAGTGGAGACGAGCTGCTTGGACTGTCTTGTTGAGTGTGTTTGGCAGTATATACTGAGTGTGTCTAAGATGTGCTTCCTGTCTCCTGGCTATGTGAATACTCATATCTGTCCTCTGTAGGAGCTGGTATTCCTCTGATACTCCAAGTTCTCCTTCTCCATGCTTTGCCTTGCAAGGGCACAGAGAAGGGTAAGAAGCTCAGAAAACGTACAGCACCGTGGGCAGCTGCCTGTCTGCAGGTGTATAAATAGTGCCTTCAATCAGGTTCCTTGCTGGCCGCATCTAATTCAGAGTGCGGGTGAAATTGTTCCAAGTGAGGAAGAAGCATTGCAGAGCGAGATTTTCTATTGAGCACAGCTTTTGATAAAAGCAAGAAGAGCTAGGTATTGACTTTTTGGTGCCTTTTTTATCAGTGGTCTGTTAATCAACAGAGGATAAATTATTGCTCTTCAGAAGCAGGAAAGGATCCCCCTCGGCTTGAAGGCATTTCCACCTTTCTTTTCTTTGTTTTTTCCTCTTTATTGGTAGAGGATCTTTCCTCCAGCCATTTGCTCCTTGGGGGTTTTGTTAAAGACTGAAGGGAAACTGAAGGGAGCTCTTTTGATTTATCTTCTATCCTTTCCTTTTGGTCACTCCACGGGGCTAAAATAGCCGAGTTGGCTTTAATATGTTGCCATTAGGGACCAAACATTAGCTGGAATAAACCATCATGCCTCACAGTGAAAAATGTCCCCTGATTGGCTAATTAATCAGTCAAAGGGGAATGACATGGCTCTCGGCTTGAGGGACTCTGCTGGAGAGAAACAGGCTGTTGATAAATGGTTTTCCAACAAATTCATATATCAAGGAAACTTAGTCATTTTTTAACCATAGTTTGTGTGACTGCAATTTTTTCCAACTTTTCCTTTTCTGCTGCTCTTGCTGTTTAGGCTGTGTTTTCTGTTGTTGTTGATAGAAAAATATAGGATTTTAGATATGAGAAAATAAATGCTTTCTCCTTACTCGTGTCTGTTAGTCTGATTGCTTTTGATTGTCTAGGCTTATTAGGAGGTGAAAGAAAATCAGATAGCTGTCTCCAAAATAACTGATGGATTATAAATTTCCCTGCCTTCTTTCAAAGTTAAGATCTCCAGATTTGGGTCCATACTGTCTGAATTTGAATCCTGGTTCCAAAGTAATATATGCACATAGATTTAAAAAATTAAGCTGCACTAAACATCACAATATCAATAACCTCAGATATGCCGATGACACCACCCTTATGGCAGAAAGTGAAGAGGAACTAAAAAGCCTCTTGATGAAAGTGAAAGAGGAGAGTGAAAAAGTTGGCTTAAAGCTCAACATTCAGAAAATGAAGATCATGGCATCTGGTCCCATCACTTCATGAGAAACAGTGGAAAGTATCAGACTTTATTTTTTTGGGCTCCAAAATCACTGCAGATGGTGATTGCAGCCATGAAATTAAAAGACGCTTCCTCCTTGGAAAGAAAGTTATGACCAACCTAGATAGCATATTCAAAAGCAGAGGCATTACTTTGCCAACAAAGGTCCGTCTAGTCAAGGCTGTGGTTTTTCTAGTAGTCATGTATGGATGTGAAAGTTGGACTGTGAAGAAAGCTGNAAGCTAAGATGTGTATAAGAGACAGATACTTACTTTCTAGCCCTTCACAGAAAAAAAAATTTGCCAATCTTGGATCTAGTCAAGGCTATGGTTTTTCCTGTGGTCATGTATGGATGTGAAAGTTGGACTGTGAAGAAAGCTGAGCGCTGAAGAATGGATGCTTTTGAACTGTGGTGTTGGAGAAGACTCTTGAGAGTCCCTTGAACTGCAAGGAGATCCAACCAGTCCATTCTAAAGGATATCAGTTCTGGGTGTTCTTTGGAAGGACTGATGCTAAAGCTGAAACTCCAACACTTTGGCCATCTCACGTGAAAAGTTGACTCATTGGAAAAGACTCTGATGCTGGGAGGTATGGGGGCAGGTGGAGAAGGGGACGACAGAGGATGAGATGACTGGATGGCATTACTGACTCGGTGGACATGAGTTTGGGTGAACTCTGGGAGCTGGTGATGGACAGGGAGGCCTGGCGTGCTGCGATTCATGNAAAAGTTGACTCATTGGAAAAGACTCTGATGCTGGGAGGTATGGGGGCAGGTGGAGAAGGGGACGACAGAGGATGAGATGACTGGATGGCATTACTGACTCGGTGGACATGAGTTTGGGTGAACTCTGGGAGCTGGTGATGGACAGGGAGGCCTGGCGTGCTGCGATTCATGGTGTCGCAAAGAGTTGGACATGACTGAGCAACTGAACTGAACTGAACTGAAACATCACAGAAAACAATATTCCTCAGTCACACCCCTCACCTGTTGATCTCCTAACCCTGTTTCTTACAGCACCTTCATTTTTTACATGGTATCTTATACAATATTTATCTTTACATTTAGAGCAGCACAGATCTTACGTTGACTTTCTTCATGTGTTCCTCATGTTACCTGGACTTTTATTTTGGTAGGTTAGAACTTAGGCCTTTTACTGTCGAAAATTCTGATGCATTATTCTTATTCTTTATTGCAGTGTTCTGTTAATGTTTGGTATTCATATTTTTGTGACTAAATAGTGTTCCCTGCTAAGCCAAGCAGTGTGCTCTAACGATGTTTCTTTTCACACATCTGTGATGTTTTCTGATGGGGGAGTGAGGTGTAACTGTGTAATTTTCCCCATACGCTCTGCTAGCCACAGTGTGTCTGGTGGTCTGTCAGCTCGGTGTTTTCCCCAGGACACCGCCCTCCTCAGACCCTCTCGGCCTGTTCACTCTGGATTGGCTGTTGGATTTGCCTTGTTTCACTATCCCTGTAGATGGTCCACTCCACTTGGCTCCTGTTACCTGCTCTGGCCTGCATCCCATGTCTGTCTCCTCACTCATCTTCCAGCAGCTTTCTGAGAAGGCCTGCAGTTCTGAAAATCTCTGTCAGAATATCATGGCAGATTGTGTGGGTATAGAATTCTGGACTGCACATTATTTGCTTTCAGAATTTAGAGGGTGTTGCTATAGTGTCTTGTGATATCCATTGGTACTCTTATTTCTCTCCATGACACATATTTATTTTGTTTATTTTGTCTTCAAGAGTTTTTAGAATCTTCTTATCCTTGGATTTCTAAAATCTTGGGGAAATGTCAATTGTTGCATATTTTTATTCATCAGACTCTTGCTAGGCCTCCCAGGGTGAAGATTCATGTTATTCTATCCGTTCTGAAAAATTACTTTTTATTCTTTGATTTTTTTTTTCTCTCTTTTGTTTTATCTGGAATCATTGGGTAGATGGTGGACATCGGGTTACTCCTCAGATTTTTCTTATCTTTTGTCTCCTATTTTGTTCTTTTGGGGAGATTTTCTTGATTTTTATCTTCCAATTTTTCTATTAAAATTTTGAGTTTTGCTCTCATATTTTTAATTTCGCTGAGCCTGATTGTCCCCTTGTATTTATTCATCTTTATCTTTAAATAGCGTCTTGTTCCTCTTTCATGGATTCCATACATCTTCCCTTGTCTCTGAATGCATGATGTTATGAGGTGTGCAGGTTGGTTTTCTGTCTCTGTCCCACGGGCTCCTTTCCTCTCTTAGTTTTGACTTGTTTCTTTCGTGTCGGAGGAGTTCCCCACTGTCTGATGTTCCTTTGCTCTCTGCTCTAAGGGTCAGTCAGTGAGCCGCAGATGGAGAGCTGTTTGCCTAGGCAGCACTGCTCAGCGGCTGAATCGTGCTGTGGAGTGGTCATGGCGAGTTGGCTTTTTCCTTAGGGCGCCCCCAGAGGTCAGAATTCTTGCAGGCCTTTTCTTCCATGGGCTCAGCTTCTCCAGAAGGGCACTCTTGCCCCAGGGGGAACCTGGGGCAGGAGGTCACTGCGCGCATGCTCTGTCTGCCCGGGTGGCTGTCTCAGCCTGCCCTCCAGCTGCGGCCTGGCGGAGCGTTTGCGTAGCTGAGCCACCCAAGCTCAGTCTCCCTCAAAGAGCAAGCCTGGTGTCTCCTCACACACTTTTATTTTAGGGGGAAAAAATGTCTGTTCCTCATTCTGTAAGTGGATCGGGACATTCAGCTAATAGTTACTAAAGGAAAGAAGGTTAGAAACCGAAAGAAAGCCCTTTTGCATCAAAAGAAAACCTGTGTTCAAAATTTAACAACCCTTTTCCTCATTTATCAGTTCCAAATTGTAAGCTGTTCTGTCTCAAAAGACTTGGGTAGAGGTGTTGTTTTCATATCCTGGCCCCAGCATTTCTCCGATTCTAAAACAAAAAACCAGGAGCTTGCTTTATGTGCTACTCAGATTTTCTTCCTCTTTAAACAGGGTTGGTCTAGAAATAATCTAAACTGTAAGTTGTCCCTGGCCCCTCCTGTGGGCTTCTTCTTGCTGTTCCCCATCCTCCTGAGTATCTCCCACTCCCACCTTCAGAACATGAACCTGGTAAGATTGAAAGCCCCCGCTTCGAAGTGAAGGAGTTTGTGTATTTTTCGTTACTCTTCTTTCCCTCGGCTCTAATGAAAAGTGAAGATGAGAGTCGCTCAGTTGTGTCCAGCCCTTTGCAACCCCATGGACTGTAGTTCTCCAGTCCAGAATACTGGAGTGGGTAGCCTTTCCCTTCTCCAGAGGGTCTTCCCAACCCAGGGATCAAACCCAGGTCTCCCGCATTACTCAGCTGGTAAAGATCCGCCTGCAATGCGGGAGACCCCGGTTCGGGGTTGGGAAGATCCACTGGAGAAGGGATAGGCTACCCACTCCAGTATGCTTGCGCTTCCCTCGTGGCTCAGCTGGTAAAGAACCGGCTCTAATACTCCCCTTTGTTAAGAATTTTAGCACAACTCATTCGCCAGCTCCTCAGTTGTCTACAGTGTGTCATGGAAGCGTGCAGTTTGCAACTCAGCACGTACCGGTGTGTGAGTGGATTGCAGAAAGTACTCGGAGCGTCCAGAAGTACACTGCTGTTGCTGTGAGCCCGGAGCGGAAGCCTCCTAGGCTGATTCCTGTAGCCGGCCAGCTGCCTCTGTGTGTTCTCCGTGCACACGTAGGAGGCCGTGGGTCGTGTGTCTGCCCTGGCTCCGTTTTCCTCTCCTGTAGAGAGGATGCACGGTGTTCTGCAGGAAGACAGGGGCCTCGCCTGCTGCAGGCGTGCCGTTCTCAGAATGATAATCGCTCTGTTGGGAAATATGCGTGGACACTAGTCATGATTCTGAAGTGGAAAGGCTCGTGAACTCAGGGTCAGGAGTGTCTCCTCTTTAGTCTCAGGTCACCCTCGTGACCCCAAGCCAAGCTTTTAACTTCTCCGAGCCTTGAGTTTTAGATGGAGGCATCAGCGGGGTCACTCCAGGTGAGAATGCCTATGAGTAGAGGAAACACATACCCCAGGTTATAGGGGGAAAACCTAAGAGCATGGAGCATCTTTCTCATTATTGTGGATCTTATTTACCCTGCGCAGTCATAGCTACTGCATTCTTACTGGTTTTCCATGTTTACTGAGGTCCTGATCATTCTTGCCCCTGAATTTCTCTTGGAACTGGAGAAATTCTCCCTGACCCCAGTTTTTCTTCTTTTCAGGGTGTCCTGTTATCATCTATTCCTTCAAAATCTCTCTCTTGTAGTATTAGTGTCTTCTCAGTCATTGCCTACATCCGCCGACACACACACTCACTCACTCACTCCCTCCCTTTGACCAGCGCACCAGACCCTCCACCAGCTCGCCCTGCTCTCTGTTGCTGGTGCAAATGCCTGCTTCTCCGAGCTGCAGAGCCCCACGCCCCCCACCAAGGACGGTCCCCTACAGCCCCGGGCAGCTCTTGTCCTCCCACATCTTCGTGTCCCCACTTCACTGCCTCCACTTTCATTGCCTTTGCCTGGTCTGCTCCGCCTTCCAAGTCCTTCCCATGCAGCTCTAGTCCTGCTTCCTGCCATCGAGGAAGGGAGAGGGGACACACACCGTTGTTCGGGTGAGCAAGCACTGGACTTAAAGTCCTGGCTCGTTCATATGTTCCGCAGGTTTTGGCTAAATGCCTCTTTGCTGGGCACTAGTGATGCAGCCGCGGCAGGGCAGACAGGGGCCTGCGTCACCGCTGCACCTTCAGGAAGGGATTCCTCGCGCGGCCTCTCGCTTCACCCACCTCTGCAGTCGTCTGAATTTGCTCTCTCCGCGTGCTGTCTTAGTGAGTTGCCTCTTCATTTTCCTTTGCATCATGTCTGTCTCACTTCTCTCTTTAATTTTTTTTTTAGCTTTAAAATTTTTTTTTTTCACGTGGACCATTTTTGAAGTCTGCATTAAATTTGTTACAGTATTGTTTCTGGGTTTTTCTTAATGTTTTGGTTTCTTGGCCATGAGTCCCATGGAATCAGCTCCCCAGCCAGGGATAGAGCCTGCACCTGCACTGGAAGGCGATCTCAACCACTAGACCCTGGGGAGTCCCTGTCTTCCTCATTTACCCATGAGACCGTGGCCTTGACTTCTGCTCATTCGTAGGCCCAGCCCACTGTCTCTAATAGTGGCTCACTAAGAAACTAGATAACTGTGAGTTAGTTGGTATGATTCAATGCTTAGATAGATTGAAATTTTTTTTAATACTCATGGGAATCCAAATGTATCGTTTTAGTTACAGGTTAATTTTCCTGTTTCTTAATCGATAACTGTACTTAAAAATTGTTAAGCTTCTGGTTACTGTTTTTAAAATTACAGTAGCAAAAAAAAAATTAAATTACATTAGCAAAGAACAAAGGAGGAGGCAATGGCACCCCACTCCAGTACTCTTGCCTGGAAAATCCCATGGACTGAGGAACCTGGTGGGCTGCAGTCCATGGGGTCGCAACTGAGCGACTTCACTTTCACCTTTCATTTTCACACATTGGAGAAGGAAATGGCAACCCACTCCAGTGTTCTTGCCTGGAGAATCCCAGGGACGGCGGAACCTGGTGGGCTGCCGTCTATAGGGTTGCACAGAGTCGGAGACGACTGAAGTGACTTAGCAGCAGCAGCAGCAAAGAACAAAAGAATGAAGTAATGATGTGGCAAAACCTTGCTAGTCATTGACAGAAATATCGGGAGTGCATCGATATTGTATATATCTGAAAGTTTTCATAATATAAAATCTGTCAAAGAACCGCTAGTTGTAATATTCTTTAATGTTTGCTTCACGCTGCTCAAAGAATGGTTGAATTATTTTCTTGGTAGGTCAGAATGTCATGGTCATTCTTCAAGTGCAAAGTTGTTAGCGCCCAGTTTATTTTTGTCATAAGGTGTCCTAGTTTGCTCCTCCCTTAAATCCTTTCAATAAGTCTTTTTGTCATCTATGTTAATATTAATAGAAATCAAGAGGAGAGGAGAGAGGGAATAAAGGTGGATGAAGGATGCATGCCACCAGAGAACAGATATTTTGATTCTTTCGCAGAATGTAATTTGCCTGTTCTCTGAGCACTTCCTCCCCCGGTACCTAGAGTTCGGCCATGGTCCTTACTTACAGTTCATCATCCTGATGGCGTGGCACAGAGATGAGCTGTGGAGGCAGCAGAGTCCTTGGTTTCTCCTGGGTCCACTCTCCTCTGTCTGTTCGTGCCTGCTTGGAGTGTAGGGTAACTCTTAGGTTTTTGTCATCATTTGGGTTCTGGCATAGAGACTTTAGTCCCAGAATGGGAACAAGTTCGAAAAATGGTGGTTTTATCATCTGACTTAGGAGTGGAATGCAAAGGTTTTCCAGGCCTACAATATCCAGATTTGATTAGTGATCCACAAGTGCAGGAGACTCTGGCTCAGTTCCTGGGTCAGGAAAATCCACTGGAGAAGGGAAAGGCTACCCACTCCAGTATTCTGGCCTGGAAAATTCCATGGGCTGTATAGCCCATGGGGNAATGCAAAGGTTTTCCAGGCCTACAATATCCAGATTTGATTAGTGATCCACAAGTGCAGGAGACTCTGGCTCAGTTCCTGGGTCAGGAAAATCCACTGGAGAAGGGAAAGGCTACCCACTCCAGTATTCTGGCCTGGAAAATTCCATGGGCTGTATAGCCCATGGGGTCGCAAAGAGTCAGACACAACTGAGCAGCGTTTCATTTTCCACGAGGGAAAGTTGTTTTCATAGTGAAGTTTGCCCTTGTATGTGCAGTGGGAAGTTCAGAGGGAATTGTCTTTGACTCACAAGTTACTCACTGCGTGAAATCTCAGAGGTTTGTCTCGCCAGCCCAGGAGACTCAGGTGTTGTTGGCTCCCTGAGCTTACTCCTGAAGCTGTTCTGTGTGCTCCTGGGGAAGGAGGTCCTCCTATTTATGACTTGTTCCTCGGCTCCCCCACCCCCGAAGCTCTTTATTTGCTCGTTTCTCTGACATCTTTGGCTTCCTCGCCTTATCATCACTGTGCATTTTCAGCTTATTCATAGGACAGAGTCATGGCTTGTCGGGCATTTAATACGTCTCTGACTTCCTTTTCATGTTGGAGGGGCAGTGCTGTAAGTTGGCTACATTTCCGTGGCTCCCTTGCAAGATGCGGTGTCTTCTTCACCATCTTAGCCTGTGACCAGCAGGGTCTCTCGTGGGCTGTGATGAAATCCAGCCGTGGGTTTCATGGTCCGCGATAGAAGTGCTTTTATCTTTTAGTCAAACTTGTTTGGCTGGTAGTTAGGATTCTTGAGTTACTGATCACAGGCTTAAAACAGCCAGGATCAGATTAGAAGGACAATGGATGTTCTCTTTATTAGAAGGGGCTTGGCATAGTTCAGTGAGTATTGATTGTTTCAAAAGCCAGAAAACTTAGGTGCAAATCCCTGTTCTGTCACTCAATCCTCTGTATGACTTTGAGCAAGTTGTAGGGTTTTAGAACAGAAAGGAACCATCTAGTTCTCCCCTTGACTTTCAGAAAAGGAAACTGAAGTCTGTAGAGGTTGGGCCCAACCACAGGCTAGGTGAGAGGATTCCGTTCTTCACTTGTGGCTGAGGGACTACACTGTTATCTGGCTGCTTAATTGCCCTATGCTTCTGCTTCCTCATCTGGACAGTATGGATAAGATTGTGTGTGTGTGTGTGAGAGAGAGAGAGCATTTTTGAGACTAATTCAGACCAAAAGCAAATGTAAAGAGTGTCATTGTCTTTCAAATGATAGGCAGTAAGTACAAACAAATAACCTGGATCATATTTACTTTCTTCTACTTTAGCACATGAGAAATTGAGTTTGAGGTGCAGTTGTGTGAGTCTTCAGTCTTTGTTCCCACCTTACTTCTCTGTCTGTAGGATGAGCCCAGATTAATCCATGATACTGGGAAGAATTCACTTAAGTTTTTGTGGGTGCTAGCATTCTATTTTTAGCAGCAGTATGTACATGAAATGTATTTGTCTCTATTTTGCTGAGCTTGTGAAACTAAAATGTAGCAGACCTCTGCCATGGCTCCAGTGGGGTCACCGCGTCAGCATAGGCAGAGTGCAGAGAGGAGCGCTGGGCGGATTACTGTCCACATGCTGTGTTACGTGGGTTCTACTGAGTGCTCACCTTGCTAAGTGTGTGACTGCAGGCTCTGGGGGGCAAGGACAAGAGAGTGGTGGCCTCCCCTCTTGAGGCTCGTGTCATCTTAGGAATTTGTACTTTATTCTCAGCCACCGTGTGTAGATGAACTCCATTCTATTGCTTCAGTTAACCATGACCAAGAGAAATCCAGTTTACTCATAACAGTGCTTACAGTGAAAGAGCCAGAAGGTCGTTCCCGTCGACACCGCGCAGAAGTCTGCAGCGACATCCGTTGCATCGGTGTCGTTTAGTGACAGCGCTGTGCTGTCAGTCGCTCAGTCGTGTCTGGCTCTTTGCAGCCCACGCACTGCAGCCCGCCAGGCTCCCCTGTCCGCGGGATTCTCCAGGCAAGAGTACTGGAGTGGGCTGCCATGCCCTTCTCCAGGGTTTCTGCCCAACCCAGGGACTGGGCCCAGATCTCCTGCGTCCCGGCGGACCCTTTGCCGTCTGAGCCACCAGGGAAGCCCAGTTTAGCGACAGGGTCACCCTTACGTTGGCCACTGTTTTCACACATTCCCAGTGTCAAGGCAGCCACGAAACCCTAAGGCCTGTGCCAAGTAACAGACTCTTCCTAGGTAATGTACCTGCGCCCAGGTACTTTGTGGCAGTGACAGTGTCAGTAGAAAATGTAATTTAAATTAAAACTAAGACGAACAGAAATCTTAAAGAACAGAGGTGACAAATGGAAGAACGGTGTGGGTTAGCAGATGAGGTACAGGCTTGCTGCAGACCTGGGTCTCAGTCTTAACTCAGCCCTGTGAGTGCTCCGACCTTCAGCAGGAATTTTGCCAGCTTTCCAGGAGGCAGGTGGTGACAGATAGCCCCGCCAAGACTACCTAGACTCCAGTTTGGAACAAGTACCCTCTTCAGCTTTGTTGGAAGTTACCCTAACTTGGGGGAAAAACCCTACTTTTCCTAGTAACATTTCTGAGGTCCGTGTTCAAATCCATACTCCGTGAACATTGTCCCCTGGCCCCCGTCAGCTGGCTTCTCATCTCTCGGCCCCTGTGCATGCGCAGGTGCGTGCGGACATCTTGTTCTGTTCACTGCACCCCAGCTGAGAGTGGCAGAGGGGGCTCCAGACAGCTGTGGGCTGCTTGCCCGTTGGGCTTTGGCTCGGCTGCTTGTGCTTCTTCCTGCATGCTTCCTCCGGGCTAGCCGCTCACCTGTGCATTCAGATCCCACCAAAGGCGGACTCCAGAAGCCAGGCAGGCGTGGTGGGAAGGGCCTGGAACCGTTCACAGCAGCTGCAGGGCGCAGAGTAAGGCGGGTAGCAGAGCCAGACTGGAGAAAAGGAGAGCAAGAGCAGACAGGCCCGCTCACCGCCCCAGCAGCTGCCAGGCTTCTGGGGCCTGAGGGGAACTGTGTATCCTGTGGCGCAAAGGCAACAGCACCGAAATGCTTCGGGCGTGAACACACGTTGTGAAGTCCTGTCGGTTTTACTGAGACTGTCTTACATTGATAACGTGTTCAACTATAGCTAATAGTATAAACCATAAATACAGACCTGTCATACATTTATCTAGGCCTACCATTTTCTGAATTTTTTTCTTCTGTCCGTATAGTCGAATAGATTCCAAATGCACTGAAACTTAAAATATGGACAAATGGAAAACCTTTCTCAAATCCTGTAGTTTATTCAACTAAATCTTAAACATCATGTTGCACTTATTTTTTTAAGAAAATAGGAATAGTCCCCATCTCTAATTCCTTTTCTGTAAAAGTGTTTTTAGGTATTAAAACACTTCTAACAATACGTGTGTGATGGAAGGGGCAACTTTTCCTAGAGTAGAAAGTGAGGTGCAGGCAACATATGTAACTCAGCCCAGATAATCCCTAACCAAACTAACAACCGAGGAGAAGGGAGGGTTTTCTCACTGAGGCAAGCCTTTGTGGGGGGCGGTGGCAGTGATGATTGTTTTCCTAATATCAAATAATTGCTTCTTGTGCATAATTTGGGAAAACCATTATTTTCTGAAAAAAGCTGACGCTAGAGGGAGCTACTGAGCAATGACTTATTTGCAGCCCCCAGACCCGCACCATATTAGTTGCAAAAGCAATTGATGATGATGTGGAAGGGTTTGTTTCCAGCAGCTTACTGCCAAAGGACTTCTCCTAAATACCCACCCAGCACACCTTTTGACTTTTCATAATCAGGAGTCCCAGCTGCAAGCTTGAGTGATAATAAGAAATTTTATTTTTTCTCTTCTTTAATAATTTGCATTTTATGGTTTTCTCTTAAAATATATATCACTTCAAAGTATACCTTCATATTGACTTTTCCTTTTTGAACCACCTGCTATTTAAAAGCTGGTAAAAAAATTTTTTTGTAGCCACACTACCTCATCCATCAGTTATGTTTGGAGCAAATGGATGTAGGAAGGCCTGAAAGCCATCTTTAAATAAGGCCTTGGTGCTGACCATTACGCGTCTCTCGGTATTCCAGTCTTACACACATGCACACCCTTCAGTGGGCTCTGAAAGCTTTACCCAGATCACACATGCTCTAGGAGAAGTGAATCAATATACAGAAACCTACATTTCTATACACTAGTAATGAGCAATGAGAAAGAGAAATTAAGAAATAGTCCCACTTAAAATTGCCTGAATAAGAATAAAATACCTAGGAACTTTATAACAAGAACAAATTTAACCAAGGAAGTGAAAGACCTATAGTCTAAAAACTATAAAACACTGTTGAAAGAAGCTGAAGACAATACAAATAAATGGGAAGATATCCTGTGCTCATAAATTGGAAGAGTTAATATTGTTAGAGTCTTCATACCACCCAAAGCAATCTATAGACTGAATGCAACTGCTCTCAAAATTCAGAGCTGTAACTAGTAATCCTAAAATTTCTGTGTATCTACAAAAGATCCCAAATGGCTAAAACAATCTTAAAAAAAAAAAAAAAAAAAAAGAACAAAGCTAAAGGTATCATTCTCCCTGATTTCAGCCATACTACAAACTGTAGTACTGTAGTCATCAAAACCAGTATGGTGTTGGCACAAACATAGACACATAGATCGGTGGAGCAGAATATAGAGCCCAGAAGCAAACCCATGTCTATATGGTCAATTAATGTATCACAAAGGCACCAAGATTATGTTATACACTGAGGAAAAGACACTCTCATCAATAGTGTTGGGAAAATTGGTCAGCTGTATGCAATAGAATCAAACAGGACTACTTTCTTACACCAGATACAAAAATAAACTCAAAATTGATTAAAGACTTAAATGTAAGACCTAAAGATTAAGTAGAGTAGCAGTTGTTGTTTTGGCTTAATTCATCATTTATAGTTTTAACACATTTTAGGATGACTGAGATTCTTCTGACATTGATGTGTTAATGCAGATTTCTTCTCTCCATCAGAAACTGAAAAGACCTTAGTTACTATTGTACCATTTTGTAATTACCAAATAATTATGAATTTCTCTGTGAGGGAAAGTATGCTACAAGTTTACTGTTTCTTTAAGTTGTTAGAAATTACCAAAAGATGTCTTTGGAGCTTTTTATCATGATGATGAAGCGCTAGGAATAAAAGTGAATTTCAGATATCTTTTTTTTAATATAAATTTATTTATTTTAATTGGAGGTTAATTACTTTACAATATTGTATTGGTTTTTCAGCAGATGAATGGATAAGAAAGCTGTGGTACATATACACAATGGAATATTACTCAGCTATTAAAAAGCATACATTTGAATCAGTTCTAATGAGGTGGATGAAACTGGAGCCTGTTATACAGAGTGAAGTAAGTCAGATATCTTTGATCCCAGGCATCTGTGATTTAGATTTCTTTTCTGCATCTCTGACTCAGAGGTTCTCTTTTTACTTTGAATAAAATATTTGCGTGCTAATACTCTCAGACTGCAATAATCGACATGACTCAACTTGTTTTTGTCTTTAGAAAGTTTCTGTTGTTGTTGTTTTACTGTTGTTGTCATTTGGATTGCAGTTACATTGCCTGCTATGGCAACCACGGGTTCACAACTCTCATTGAGATCAGTAGAACCGCTGTTGACTGGTTCAGACTCTCCCTGGCAGGTCTGAGCTAAATACAGAAGATCCAGGCTGTTAAACTGAAGCCTTTTTATTAGACAAAGAGTCGTTCTGGTCATTGCAACAACAACAGTAATAATAATGCCTTATTTTTTATGGCGCTTTTGGGTTAGCTTTTACAGTCTCAATATTGTTTCATTCTACATCATGAGATGCCAGCTCTGAGAGGCGGGCAAGGCAGGTGTTGAATATGAGGAAGATTCAGAGATTTTATTACTTTGTTGAGGATTCAAACTAGTGTGAGGACCTGTGCCGTAAAACAGGGATTTTGGTTTGAACTCAGGAGCATCTATGCTGTAGCTCAGCCTCCCGGTGCTGCAGATTGACCTAGGGGAGCTGTGCTGAGGGTCAGAGAGACTGGATCAGCTTCAGTTCACGCCGTGGTGCTCTTTCTTGTGGTTGGTTCTTGCTGTCAACATTGCTGTAAGGGAGGGATTCCCCCCCAAAGATGTTCCTCAAAACACGAGACTGTGTTAATAGATATTTGAGGGTGGGAGGTGATGATTGTCATGTCACATATTTGAATACATTTGGGAAACACCTGATGAAGCGTGTAATTACATAACAAGTTTTTTTTTTTTACTGCATTCTTAAATTCTTTATGTGGTTATGAACATGGTATATCTTCAAAGCTTCTATTACTTATTTGACTGTGGACACCTCTTTTTGAAAAACCACCTGTTTATGCCTCTTGCAGAAAGTTGAGGTCACTAAAAGAAGAAATTGCCCATAAAGAAATGTAGGCAGAGCAACAGATTTTTATAATCTTTCTGAAGTTAACAAGTTAGTTTCCTAGGACTTTCCTATGTCCTCAACATTGTATGCTTAGAGGAAAATTTATTACCAGGATAAAGCCAAACAAATAGGCCAGCAGTGGACAAGGCATGCCTCGCTCACGGCTCTTCTGTATAACAGAATTACGGTCGTTTCTTTTCCTGTTCTGTTCTCTGCAGGATGATTTGATGGCCAAGGGGATATCAGAATGGAGGCTGTAATGTAAGTTTGAAAGGTTCTGACTCATTGGATTTCTTACAGATTGTCTTCACTCCGGTGGAAATGAACCAAATCAAAATTGCCAGCAGCTCCGTCTGGCCCGGGGGACAACATCTGTGCCCCCCACCTGCCTGGGGTCCTCTGACCTCAGATGGGAGCCCTCCTACACAGGCTGCCCAGTACCTAGTTTTTGCATACAGTTCCGTGGAAGTCTTTCTTAGCAGTGCAGACAAGCTGCTTCGTGCATTCAGTGGTTATTAGATAGGCTTTGCAGCATTAGAAACCTTCCATCTCATTCTTTTCTGAGCCCACTGTTTCTCCAGATCTCTGAGCGCTTTTCCCACTTGGCATCCCCAGTCATCAGCTAGTTCTCTTTATGCAGTATTTTTACCTTTCTTCTGTGGGGACAATAGTTTTGCTTAAACTGCAACTGGCAGTTAAGGGAGTCTCTCTATTTTATTCACCCGTGCAAATTCTATGTTCAGTGGAAAGGAAGGGATGGTAGGCAATGTGAAAAGGATTCAAGTAATATTTGTGGATAGGAGCCTTTTTGGTTGTTTTTTTTTGACTGTCATAATATTTGAAACTCCCTATCATAGACTCGAATTTTAAAAACTGTGGGATCACCTTACTTTTAACTTTACCAATTTAGGTATGCTTTGGGAGTCTTGATTTTTTTTTTTTTTTTCTTTTTTAAATAAGTAGTGACTATGAAATGTGTCACGAAGTTATAAGGTAAAGACTTTCTTTTACTTAAGGTGACATTGATTGTTGAAAATTTTTGTTGGCACCTTTAGAAAGGACCCTTTCTACTTCATTGATTAAGCATATGAGCTAAGAAAGCAGCTAAGAAAGACAGCATATGGGAGTGAGCCAAGTTCTTTGTAACCAGGTCAGAGGAATTCTGTGAGTTTGCTTGGCTGAGGAGGAAGCTTGATAACCCTTAGCCCTGTGGGTCTGGTGATATTTTTTTCCTTTGATATTAGCACTTTACCCCTGTCCAGGTGGTGGTGGTTGTTGCTGTTGAGTGCATTAATTTTAGACTTTTTCACTTTTAAAATCAAGAAACTTGAATTTTCTGATTCTCTAAGTGAATGCCCACTTTCTAATGGGGAGAACCTTGACTCTGTAAATATTTGGAAATGTGTGATGTGCTTTTTCTGACTGCCACCTCCTTTATCACTGTTTCTCTTCTGCAGTGATGTTAAAGTTCCCATTCCGACACGTGAGGAAGCTTGCCCTGAATAAATACAGTGAATAAATGGTCTTTCTCTTCCTGGGAAGAATTCAGAGCACTTTCTGTTTTTGATGTCACAACACAAAAAATGCCATCTTGAAAATACTGGTGCAGTTGGATTTTAGTTTTAAATTCTAAAAGTCTAATTTGAAGGCATACATTATTTTCCCACTCATCTTAAAACTAGTAACAGGGACTTCCCTGATGGTCCAGTTGTTACGACTCTGTGCTTCCATGCAGGGGGCACAAGTTCGATCCCTGGTCAGGAACTAAGATCCCACATGCAGCACAGCTGAACAAAAGCAAAAGTAATAATAGGCAAAAGGTCTGATGCTTTTTACTTCGCCTTATTGCTTCAGCCTACAGCAAATATATAACAAAGCTACTTCTTGTGAGAAAACAAAAGTTCCTTTTCTTCTTGGCTAAAGGAGGTGTATGTGTGAATGTTTACAGAAGCTATATATTGGTGACAAATTACCAATCAATGAGCACTGGTGACTGGTTCTTATGAGACCGTTCCTAGAAATACCCCCTCACAGTTCTTCCACTGCATTCTTGTTTCTGAACGGAAAAGTCAACGAGGAGAGTTATTATATTAATTGACAAACAACTACTAGGCCACTAGCAAATCCATTTTTTAACAGTTTACATTTTTTCAAATTCCTAAATCTTTGGATGTAGTTTTCTTGTACAAAAGCTATGCTGGACAGCGTAGCTTTCACACACCCTGTTTGAGTTATCTTGCTTCTTGTTTGAATATGTTAATGGGTACTCATTGCAATAATATTTGTTTTAAGTTTATCTTAAGTCAGATCTCCACAGGTAATAAGGAACACACTGAAATGACTCATGTTACCATGATTTGTTATAACAACATTCATTAACTGTATTCATGTTGCTGCTTTTTGACAGAGGTCCCCGAGGCTAAATGACTTGTAAACTTACTCTACTTTTATTTTTGAAGATAGACTCCTTTATGTTTCGTTATTAAAACTAATGACCATAAAAGTTAAAGCAAGTGCCTACGTTCCAGTGGATCTCTGAGTTCTTCCCTTAGCGTTAGCCCATTAGAAGCTCTTGAGTGGGAAAATAATCGTCTAGCGCAAGACGTTTGAACGGACCAGGCTCAGGAACATAAGTCTTGGCTCAGAAAACTCTTGTGTCATAAATAATCACTTGGCTTGACAATTTTTACAGACCAGCTAATAGAGGATTATATAGACACTTGCTCGTTGAAATAGTTTAGGGAATGCAAGCAAGAGCGGATACACATTTGAGGGCAGGAACTACTCAAGCTTATGCTTCTAGAAACTCCTCAAGGCAGATCGCCACCTCTAGCAAAGTCTTGGCATGCAGTAGGCATGCAGTAGGCACGCAGCAGATGGTGCGAGGGTTGGAGGTGTGCGTGCACGCGTGCACTGAGAGCCACAGCCAGGGCAGCATGACTGGGGAAGAAGACAGTGTGGAATGGGACTAGGAGTGTGTGGGGAGGGTGAGCATCCACGTGCACGTGGAAGATGCCTGCCTGGGGAAGAGGTGGGCAGTGGCCTGGGGTAGCCTCTCAGACGGGAGTCTCCAGTGAAACGGGGTTTATTTTGTTCAGTTGTACATATGATATATTATAACTGTATGTAATGGAATGGGACTAGGAGTGTGTGGGGAGGGTGAGCATCCACGTGCACGTGGAAGATGCCTGCCTGGGGAAGAGGTGGGCAGTGGCCTGGGGTAGCCTCTCAGACGGGAGTCTCCAGTGAAACGGGGTTTATTTTGTTCAGTTGTACATATGATATATTATAACTGTATGTAATTGAGAGTCCTTTGGACTGCAAGGAGATCCAACCAGTCCATCCTAAAGGAAATCAGTCCTGGGTATTCATTGGAAGGACTGATGTTGAAGCTGAAACTCCAATACTTTGGCCACCTGATGTGAAGAGCTGACTCGTTGGAAAATAGCCTGATGCTGGGAGGGATTAGGGGCAGGAGGAGAAGGGGACGACAGAGGATGAGATGGTTGGATGATATCACCAACTCAATGGACATGGGTTTGGGTGGACTCTAGAAGCTGATGATGGACAGGGAGGCCTGGCGTGCTGCGTGCGGTTCATGGGGTCGCAAAGAGTTGGACACAACTGAGCAACTGAACTGAACTGAATATACCTCTCGACATAAGTAACTANATGAGATGGTTGGATGATATCACCAACTCAATGGACATGGGTTTGGGTGGACTCTAGAAGCTGATGATGGACAGGGAGGCCTGGCGTGCTGCGTGCGGTTCATGGGGTCGCAAAGAGTTGGACACAACTGAGCAACTGAACTGAACTGAATATACCTCTCGACATAAGTAACTATGTCGAGGTTGTAACTACATCACGTATATGTGTGATGTCTGTTTACACACGTGCATACAACATAGAATGCTGTTTGTTGCTAATCCGAGTCATATACACTGTGGGCCGTGTATCACACATTAGAGCGATCCTGTCCTGTCCCTTGTTCATGCTCAGTTGCTTCAGTTGTGTCTGACTCTTTGTGACCTATGGACCATAGCCCGCCAGGCTCACCTGTCCATTGGATTCTCCAGGCAAGAATACTGGAGTGGGTTGCCATGCCTGCCTCCAGGGGATCTTCCTGACACAGGAATCGAACCCACATCTCCTGCGTCTCCTGCATTTCAGGCAAGTTCTTTACCCATTGAGCCACCTGGGTAGCCCACCTGGAAGCACTTAATTAGTGCTTTTTCCCTATTATGTTCACCTGTTGATAAACTGTTAGTCTGAAGGTCCTAAAAGTATTGCGAAACTTTACATGAGTCCCTTGTCTGCATATGGCATGCCGTTTGCAAATCCCTCGTAAATCCACTCTAAGACTGTCCTACTGTGAATCTGCTTTACTTCCTTCATCAATCATGAGCAACTCCGGAGTCTGCCTTGTGCCGGGCGCTCTCCAGTGCAGGCAGCTGGAGACAGGCATCCAGGGAACCCTGTGCAGACACGCACTGGGAACTGCATGGACCCGCTGCATGCACCGGGAACTCTGCCTACACTTGGAGCAACTGAGGGATCTGAAGGACAGAAGGGGCATGACCATTTCTGCAATTTAGAAAGACCCCTTGGCTGCAGGAGGTATGGGAAGAAGAGTGAAGCCGGGAGGGGGCAAGACTAAACAGACCCTCAGTGGAGAGGCTGCTGTTCCAGAGGGGCCTGGAAAGCCTGGGCCAAGCTGGAGAGAAAGGAGCAGGTTTGAGTGACACCAGAGGGCAGGGTGGATGCCCCAGGACTCGGGGTCTGACTCACGAGGCAGCTGCACGAGTGGACGGCAGTGTGCTTCCCGGGGGTGAGGAATACCGAGCTAGGAGCAGGTCTGGGCTGCTGACCAGCGCAGCAGAGAGGTGCCAGCTCAGCACGCGTGCATGTCGGCCTGGGCCCTCCCTGCTGCCACATTTTTTCTCTGTCCCCACTCGCCATGCACTCACTTGCCTCTCTTTTGCTTGCTGTTACTGTTGTTTTTTCTCACCCTTCACCTGATGCCATGATGTCCTTTTTCTGTGGGCCCATCTGCCAAAGCCTCTCTTCCATGATGTCCTTTCTCTGTGGGCCCATCTGCCAAAGCCTCTCTTCCCTTGAGCCGCGTCTTCCTGCTAATCCTCCTTCCTTGTCACTGGGCTCCTTTCTCCTGTCACTTCATGTGATTGAAGACGTTCTCCCTTGGGTCTCCCCAGAGTCCCTGTAGACCCAAGCTGGTGGGTTTGAGGGGGAGAGGCCTTGAGAGAGGCATAGGGACTTCCCCTGGAGGTGCAGGGATGTGGGAAGGGGCTGGGCGAGGGCAGAGGGAGCTCAGAAAATGCCTCCTGGAGTTATTAGTTCAGAGTCAAGGTTACACCTGCCACTTGGGATGACAGCAGTCTGCCCTAAGTGTGATTATCCTGGAGGAAAGAGCACTCTGCCCTAAGCTTGTGGGTTTTTTTTTTTTTTTCCCCTGTTTGTGTGTGTGTAAATTTCAAATGATCTCTTTATTATAAAAGCAGTAAATATTCACTGTAGAAAAACTATTGCCTATAGGTATGCGTTTAGAAGTAGAAAAAAGCCATGATCAAGGGACTTCCCTGGTGGTCTAGTAGGTAAGACTCTGCACCTTCACTGCAGACGGTGTGGGGTCGATCCCTGGTCAGGGAGCTAAGATACACCGTGCTCTGTGGCCAAAAAAAAAGACTTTCTCGTTAATTTGAGGGTAAGGAAAAAAGGAAGAAGGCCATGATCCAAACACCCAGAGATAACCCTAATTAAACCTCGGAGTGCGGAGGAGTGTAGGCATGCTGGAGATGGTGTCTACCACCTCCTGGTGTCTCAAAAGCAGGATCCCAGTGTACACACTCTGGTGCAGCTTTTTAAAAATGTGCACATGTCTCTGGGAGCTTGCGACTTTAGCTCTGCCACTGAGCCTGAGAAGCGTGCTGCTTACGGGCCCCACACTTCCTGGCCAGTTCCTGAAGGCACCCCACTGGACTACTGTTCTTGCCACAGTGAGAGTGGCCTGCCTCCCCATCATTAGCCCACTGTTCTCTTTCCCTAGGATCCCCTCAGTTCTGCTTGTTAGCTATGGAGAACAGAGGCTTTTTCACTCCCCCATCATGTCCCCCCTCCCCCCCTGCAAAAAAAAAAATCCCCCCACACCCATCATGTTTTGATGGCCTGAAAGTTGCGTGGTAATCCAGGGACTGAAGGAGCTGGCTGGAAGGGGTGAGGCAGGCAGGAAGCTGGGCTGGGCTGGGCCCCTTTCACGAGCCCACTGGCAGTTNCCCCCCTCCCCCCCTGCAAAAAAAAAAATCCCCCCACACCCATCATGTTTTGATGGCCTGAAAGTTGCGTGGTAATCCAGGGACTGAAGGAGCTGGCTGGAAGGGGTGAGGCAGGCAGGAAGCTGGGCTGGGCTGGGCCCCTTTCACGAGCCCACTGGCAGTTTCCATTCCCCGCCTCCACCTTCATCCTGTGCTCCTCTCCCCCTCATCCTGCTTTTCCCAGTCTCCTCGGTTCCCTGGAATTACATAATATTCCTGTTAGAATCAGTTCCTGTTTTGCTAGCGAAGAGGAATTGTGACTCTTTCAGGGAAAAACCCTGTTCTAACATTAGTAGTGACTGTCGGTGGCCAATCCATGATCTCACATGGGAAGCACACCGCCGTGCTGGCCTGTGTTCCCGTCTGAGTCAGCACGCACGTGGGATTACCGCTCAGCCGCGGTCGGGTTCCCCTCTGCCGTATCCCTTCTTGGAGTCCTAAGTGATGTCTCTTAGGATAATGGAACCACCAGCTTCAGTTAGGCGACTTGGCTAGTGATCACTTTCACTCACCAGGAGATGCCTTGGGTTACTCACTCTACTTCAGGGACAATTCTCCTTATATACTGGCATTCACTTTTTAAAACATTTTATTGTGGAAAACTTAACATGTAAAAATGCGGACTAATCAAGAGTCCCTACCTCTCCATTCCCAGCTCAATTCTCAGTGATCAGTTCAATGGCCAATACTGTGTCAGCTGTACTCCACCCACTTTTCTCTCCAGTTACTGATGCAGTTCCTAGACATCATATCACTTTATCTTATTATCGGATTTTAGCATTTCATTATACTTCTCTAACAGATAAGGACTCTTAAACACACCCACCTCAGCACCGTTATCACATCTTAATATTGAACCACAATTTCTAAATGGCATTAGATCCAGTCAGTATTCAAAAATGTTCCCAAATGTCTTGTAATTTTTTAGTTAGTGTGTGTGTATTTGAATCAGGATCCTATATACAAATCCTGTGCAAGATTTGTATATTGCAGTTACATGATAATGTCTTTAGACTCTTTTTTCCTTGTACTTTATTGTTGAAGAAGCCTTGAGTTCCTTGTCCTACAAGCTTTTTCCATCTGCTGGATCTTGTTGACTTCATCTCCTACATCCTTTAATATATTGACTACATTCACTTTTTAAGTCCTACAGTGAATCCTTCTACAGCATAAATTACCGTGCCCGCTGACACCCCTCTTGTATCATAACGGAGCAACTTGCCTGGCTCTTCACCAGCTGAGTGGTTCTTGCCTTCACGTGACTCAGTGTATTCTGAAAGACAGTAGTTAATATCTTAAGCTCTTCCAAAGTACCAGTGTCCAGAAATAAATATTATAAAGCATAATGTCAAATATAGGCTTTCTGGTAAAACACAGTGTGTGTGTTCTTGAAAAATGTTATATTTTGCAGAATTCCATGTTAAAAATAATAGAGTTTGTGGGGAACCTCAGGTAAGAGGTAAACTGCCAAAATCTATGCAGTTTTGTAACCAAGACCCCACATGTTGGCCTCCCCATAGCTCCTTCCCCCCGACACACACCCCCCAACACACACACTGTTGCCTCATGAAATAATTCATTCAGACCAAGGAGATTACTCAGGGGGATCTTTAAAACTCAAAAACAGTAGCATGAACATATTGGCTTGTAGCTGCTAAGTTACTAAGGACAGAAGTGGAGCTCTGAACTATGGGGACACCATTAAGCCTGGTTCCCCGGGAAGCAGACTCTCAAATGGACATTAATTAGCATGAAGGAAATATATTGTGAGGTGCTGTGTGGAGACTTAGCTTTGAGGGGTGCTCAGGGGGAGGAAACAGGACCGGGCAGGGAGAGCAGCTGGCCCTCCATGATGTAGTCAAGTCCTCAGCTGGCTCCCCAGGACCTCCTCAGAATCCCTCCAGATCTTTGCAGGAGCTGGGCCTTCGTGGCCCTGCAGTGAGCAGTCACTAGGGCCAGGCCCCTGCCCCCCAGGAATGGGAGTGTGACCTTAGGTCAGGTGGCTGCTCCCAGGAGGACTGACCCAGGAACAAACCCTTCATTCCTGAAGGGCAGGTCTCGGGATGCGGCACGGCTGTTGCTGCCAGAGCTCATTTTAATTTTCTGAAAATAGAGCCAGAAGGGTTCTGCCTGAGCAACAGCCAAACTGAGAGGTTTGGGGGGTGTTTTCCTTTCCTTCAGGGAGCATGTTTCTGCTCACACTGTCCTGGCTCCGCTAGCCTAGGAAAAATCACACAGCTTCCATGTTTTACTGTGACTGTTTACCTGTGCCAGACAAACTGGTTGTTGTTACAGATACAGCTGTTGCCACACTATAAGCTAGGCAAGAGAAGAGAAAAGGAATAATATCAAGGCCTCTTCACTTTTTCATCGACTTGAGAAAGTGTCGCCATCCACAGACTTGGTCCTGGTGATATTATCAGGCTTAATGGCCCTGAAAAACTCACCTGAAATGTAAGGCTCCTGCCACGGTGGCACGTGGTCAGTTGTACCTGACTTAGGCATCCTCTGCCACCAGATGTCACATCACGGACTTACCTGGTTAGTTACTACAGAACAGCAGAGGAACTGAGAAAGGAGTCGTTTCTCTGGTCATCAAAGCTCTCAGCTGGCTAATTCCTCTCAATGACTCTTCATGTATGTTGACAAAGAAACAAGTGGTGAAGGGCTAACTCTATAGCATTGCAAGGTGTTTGGATTAATGAAAATGTGAGAAAAAAAAAAAGACCAGTGGCATGAGCTCCAAATAGCTTTTCAGCACGTGCTTAGACACGTTTTATGTGTCTGACTTCAGTAACCTCGATTTGGTGAGGTTTCTGTTTCTATAAATAGGGAAGCTACTTTGCCTAAGAACAGTCTGAACATTGCGTGTCCCGTGGAATCTCTGCATCTTCAGTGGTAAAATGGACAGTCTCATCTTTCCACACAGCATGTCCTAGTTCTCCCAGATTAGCCACACAGAAGCCCCTCATCTCCTAGCCATAGCACCAGCCCAGGATCTTTTAGGTAACCAGTCCTTCCACGTTTAATTCAATTTCCCTGGCAACAAATCGCTCCTTGTTTCGGTAGGGAGGAAAGAGCTATTCACAGTTCATTGCCATATTCCTTTTAGGATGCGTGACTCCATCCTCACATGGAGAATGTATACCCACATATTGATATATAGAGAGCTATAGAGAGTCGTATACCACAACATGCATTCATAAACTGGTTATTTAAAAATTGCTGTTTCAACACTGGCTTGTTCGGTGTTGTTTAAATAAGTATTTCTCTTAGGCAGTCTTTGTAATTTGGACTATTTTGTGATTAAGTCATTTGGAGAATTGATCATTGAAACACTATTGGATGAAGCATAAGAATCTTGTCTTCCGTAGACTTTGGATGGAAACTATTAAGGAGGATTCTGATTTGTTAATTTGCCAGGCCATAGAGATAATGTGGGAAGCTTAAACTCAGCTCTAAATTAGTAGGATTTCACCAGGAGCTCCTAGTGTAGTTTAATAGAGTTCTCAATGCTTATCATCATTACATCGTAATCGTAAGTAATTCCACTGGCTCTACTTTTTAACAGCCAAAAAATTCTGTTTAAAACAGAAAATCTTTAACCTAAAGCTTTACAGGAATTTTCTGGATAATTGTTTTCTTCCATAAGGTTTAAATGATAAGTTATCTGTGTTTATTGAGAGTCAGAGTTCTGGTAGGTCTGTCTTTTTTGGTATTATAATGGTATTCTATTATTTTAATTGGAGTATAATTGCTCTACAATTTTGTGATAGTTTCTGCTGAACAACAAAGTGAATTAGCTATACATATGCGTGTATCTCCTCCCTCTTGGACCGCCCACCCCTTTAGGTCATCACAGAGCACTGAGCTGAGCTCCCTGTGCATTACACGGTTCCCGCTGGCTATCTGTTTCACACGTGGTGGTGGCTAGCTGTCAGGCCTAATCTCCCTTGTCATCCCACCGTAAGATGGTAGGCCCTTCTGTCGGTCAGAGTTCTGCTGCTGCTTAACTGAAACCCAGTGAGGTGCTAGGAGATTCACTCAGCCTTTTTTTCCCCTCAGACAGCACTCAGTCTCTGCAAATAGCACAAGGCCAAAGTGGCTGGGTTTTGTTTTGCCATCTGTTGCCTTTCTGATGTTTTCCGCATTCAGTTCAGTTGAGTTGCTCAGTCGTGTCGGACTCTCTGCGACCCCATGAATCGCAGCCAGGATGCAGCAGCTATAGTGACAGCCAGCCTGCTCACTTGCATCCCCTGACATTTGTCCAGGGTTCCTTTTGTAACTCTCATCCAACTCTTACAGTCATATGGAGGGTCTCGGTTTCACTTGACCAGTTTTGAAACATTTTGTGGGTCTGAACTTTAAACAGCCTGAAATGCATTTAAGTGCTTAAATGCATCTTATGTCTGGATTTCTGTAACCTAGATTAGATGGGGTTTCAAACAGAGAAGCTGACCTGAGGAAGCTGCTTTCCCTAAGTACAATCTGAACATTTTTGTTGGTGCTCTTTCTAAAAGGAAGCCTGTAGGCCTCCCTGGAAGCTCAGTAGTAAAAATCCACCTGTCAATGCAGGAGACACAGGTTCGATCCCTGATCCAGGAAGATCTCACATGCCTCGGAGCAACTAAGCCCGAGTGCCACAACCACTGAGCCTGCGCTCTAGAGCCCAGGAGCTGTAGCTATGAGCCCACGTGCCGCAGCTTCCGAGGCTTGTGCATCCAGGGCCCGTGCCCCACAGCAGCAGAAGCCCCTGCAACGAGGGGCCTGCACACCACAGCTAGAGAGTGGCCCCTATGACCCACAACTGGAGAAGGCCCATACTCAGCAATGAAGACCCGGCACAGCCAAAAGTCAATCAATAGTTATTAAAGTAAATAAATAAAAGGAAGCCTATAATAGAGAATCGGTTTTAGACAGTCATCTAATTCTGATTCCAAAGTTATTAAAGTTTCAGACTGGATGTTGTTTACCTGCTTACTTTGTGATCCTAAGAAATTCTTTTTTAAAAATGTGTAATGTACTTTTAAAAGTGACATTATTCATTTAGTTAAATCAGTCATCTAATTTTAGATTATCACTCCCATGTTCATCCCAGCCCTTCCTCCTGTTTACCATGATAAATACATTTTTATGGAGGCAAAAGCTTGGCTTTCATACTATTCTGTTTTTTAATAGGGCCCAGTTACTTGGGATTGGATTAATCATGATGTATGACACATTATCGTTGGTTACCATGTATCTTAGACTCCTTTTTAGAGATCCCAAGAAAAATGTAGGACTATTAGGCTGATATCTTGGAGGCACCTTCTTAAAATTATTGGATAAAAGCAGCTGTCTTTGAGTTGAAGTTACAAGTGAACTTCAGAGCCCACTTTCTCATCATTTAGGCTCAACCTGGATCTTATAGTTTAGCCAGTACTGTGTAACAGGCCATGTATAAAGAGGCTCCAGGTATGGTCACAACTCCCTGCAGTATAGTCTCTCATTATTTCATCATTCTTCTTCTGAGTAATGTTATTTTAATTGCTTTCTTTCCTTTATAGTTCCCTTGATCTAGACCCTTCCAATTCCTTTTTCTTCTTAACTCAGATGTTTCTCCTTGCCATCCAAGAGCATTGTTGAATGACAGATGATTAAACAAATAAGACACAACCCTTTTTGAATGATAAAATATATCATGAGTTTATATTCACATTGCTCATTCAAATTCAGGACCACAAGACTTAATGTCATTAATCTTTTGTTTTTATTTAGCCACAGTAAGAAATCTAGGAATTTCTCAATTCTAGAAATAAAAAGCATTTAAATGCCACATTATTCATTTGCTTATTTCCCATTGAATATATAGTAGTCACAGAATAACATCAATAAGTTGATTATCAAAAAGAAAAAGTAGGCTGAGGTGTTTAAAAAAATTTTTTTTTGGCCAATTCTTTTTGTCCTTTATGGTACATCTGTTAGGTTATGTACAGTCAAATTACAGTGTTTCAAAGTCATTTGGAATTTTGTTCTGTAAAATGATTCAACTGACTGGTTGCAAAATCCAGTTCATCTAATTTTTTTAGAATTTTATTTACTTATTTTTGGCTGTCTTGGCCTCCGTTGCTGTGTGCAGACTTTCTCTGGTTGTGGAGAATGGAGGCTGCTCTCTAGTTGGGGCGCATAGACTTCTCATTGCAGTGGCTTTGCTTATTGTGGCTCCCGGACTCAAGTTCAGGCTCGGCAGTTGTGGCGCATGGGCTTAATTACTCCACGACACATGGGATCCTCCCGGACCAGGGACAGAACCTGTGTCTCCTGCACTGGCAGGCAGGTTCTTTACCACTGAACCACCAGGGAAGCCTTCATTTTATTTTTAGAAATTGCATTCTTAAATTTTACTTTTGTTATATGTCCACTGATTCCTGATTATATTCTCCATTTTTATTCCCTTCTGTTGTAAATTACTCACTGCTGTAATTTAAATTCTGCACAGACTTTTTGCATGGATCTTTCTTCTTTACCTTGTTACCCATTGGTCAGGCTGTGCAGCTCTTACTGCTCACACATAATCCCCAAGAGAAAACGCTGGTTGTCTAAATGAAGGCACACCTACTGTACAGCAGAAACTTAAACAACAGTGTAAAGCAGCTGTACTCCAAGAAAAATCAACTTAAAAGTCAAATAAGTGGAGGCACGTGTGCCTACAGAAACCATTCTGTCTGCAGCCCCTAGTTTACAGGCCTCCTGCCGCGTGCCCCTCATCGCGCCCCTCCCGCCGCCAGGCAGACGGGCAGATCAGACTCCTGCTACGTGCCCGGAAGCCAGTAGCACAAAGCAGTTAGGGGCAGGGCTTCGAGCAAGGAAGGTGGTAGTGCATTCCAACCAGAGAGGAAGTTCTTATAAAAGCGTCTACCCCTGTTGCTGCAGTTTTAGCAAAGTGAGATGTAAAATACGGGTGTTTTTAACTTTTTTTAAAGACAGTTTTATTTGGACCGAACCATTTTGAGATATATTAAAAACCTCACATCTTTTCTTCACTCTGCACCCCTCCCTACTTCCCTCCCTCCAATCCCTGAGCTGCCCGCCACCCAGCTCCTGCTTAGGCTAGTTTATTGCCAGGCATGGTGCTCTCCGCTCTGGAAAGTAGCAGGAAGAGCTGATAAGGTGCCGAGGACAGAAATCTCTGGTCTTATCTCTCTCCAGCACACGGTGCCGAGAGTGCGTCCTTTTCCTGTCCTCGGACGAGAGACATAAACTGACCATCTCCTGGCAGCAAGGACTTCAAACAGGGCTCGGGGGCCTGCCTCTGCTTTCTGTAAGGCCAGAAAGGAGAAAGTGGGTCATCACTTTTTTGAAGGTTGTTTTAGTACCACTAAATATGTGTGTCATCTTCCAGATCAACAAGTATAACTTCATAATAAGACACGAATGGAAAAAACAGAAGGAAAGAAAAAGCAGCGAGGGCTGAGGGAAAGAAAGGGCTACTGAATCAGCCAGAGCTGCAAGTCCCTGGGCGGTTTTGTTTGGTTAGACTTTTGCCAGGTTTGGCCTGAAAGGATTAGATTTGGCTTTTTGTTTGTTGACAGATCAAGCAAAAGGTTTACGAGCTTTTTTGATAGTAAGAAATCAACACATAGATGACCCCGTGTTGGAGGAGAAGAGTGAAATATTGATACATTTTCCCTTTGCTCCCTCTGGCCGGAAAGCATAAGTAACTTTCTCTCCCAGATCTCCATCCTGTGCTGTAATGAAAATAGGGTGCGGGGTACCTTCCTTTGGGTTAGAGCACAGCTACGGTTGGTGAGGTGGCGCCCTGCTTCTCCTGCTGTGGTCTGAAGTGACTTGTCGGGACACTGGGGGCGCAGGTCTACCCGTTAACCATTTCTCCTCTGGACCTCTTTGGAGCCACGCTGGGTAGGAGTCAGTCAGCCTTGACTTCATCCTCAGTCACTTAGCCCCTCAGAGTCTGCTTTGCAGCTTAGGACTTTACACTATCGAAGAGACCAGGTTTGGTACTTTGCTACCACTTTTGGAAGACACTGGTCACGGGCCAGTGCTCACAAACAGCCAATTGTTGGAATTCCAGAAGTTCATAACACCTTAAGAATTGTACTTATTAGGTAATGGGTAAATGTCCAGTTTTATTCTTGAAAGCTTCTTAGTCTCCTGTTACTGAGTGCTGTGAAATTATCTAGGCTACAGTGAACCTTAAAATTGTAATGGACCTTACCAATAGCTAAGTTGCTTTTCAAACTGTATTCCATAGAGCACTGGGTTTGCCAGGGGCCTGACGAGGGGAGAGGAGGTGTTTGAGCTCTGGTTCCCCCAGTGCCACCTCAACCACAGTTCCCCTCAGGTGTTACACACTAACCTTCTGTTTAAGATTCTGCTTGGAGAAAGGCATACACTGCTGAAACCGCGTTTGAAGAAGTCACTGAGTAGCCCTCCTCCCTTGTTTTGCAAACGATTTGCTTTGAGGTCCAAAAGGAAAGATTTCTTGACCCCTAGTTCATTGCCATTTCTATTGTACCAAACACAGCCCCTTTTTTTCTTTCCTTTGAATACCAATGCCACTCAAAGTATGGCCAGCCTGTGACAGGGCAAGAAATCGAGAGTAAGCATTTAGAAACTTTTATAATAGTGTGATATTAATTTTTAGAAATTGGAACTTGTGTTTTATATGTCTTTTTGAAATTTTGGCTTCCTAGTAATTTTAAATTTTCTTTTAAACCAAAATCTTGGTCTGCAACAGATTGGAGATTTTAAAAAAGAAAAAAAAGTAAAAAATTGTCCTTCTTTGATAGTTTGGGAAGCACTGTGCTGTAGGCATTGAGTTGAGCCAGTCGGGCCTACAAACAAGCGGCAGCTCTTGCTTTAGGAACTTTTTGGGTTCTGAGCAGATAGGAAGGCAGTACATTACTTGTTCTTTCTCTCTAATAATTTTTTGCTTATAAAATAAAATTATAGCTTATGTGAAACTAAGAGATTATTTAATAGCAGTAATAATTTTATTTATTTTTTATGAACTCTCTGGAATTGTAATCTCAGTTTAATTGGTTAGAGGTTTTGTTGAATGGAGTTGTGTTGTAGTTAGTTTTCTTGTTTAGTTTCTGTCTATTCTAAAAAATAAATTCTCCTGATGTGTTATTTAAAAAAAAATTATTATGGCAAGAACACTTACATGATATCTCAGACCGTCCTGCCCCTCCCCTTTTTTAAACTGTGTGTCTCCCCCAGGTGGGGGCTCCTTTCTGGGCCCCAGGCCTGGACAAGTCAACAGTAGCCACTCGAGCGGCTCCATGAAGGGCTGGATGGCCACATTTGGGGTCCTCAGTCTCTCTTTTCTTGTATAATTTACTTTTATTGCATGACTCAGTGACTTCAGAATTTTATCTAATTTACTCTTACTAACTTGTGCGTGCGTGTTGTTGTGCCTGACTCTTAGCAACCTTGTGGACTGCAGCCCGCCAGGCTCCTCTGTCCATGGGATTTCCCAGGCAAGAATACTGGAGTGGGTTGCCANCTTTTCTTGTATAATTTACTTTTATTGCATGACTCAGTGACTTCAGAATTTTATCTAATTTACTCTTACTAACTTGTGCGTGCGTGTTGTTGTGCCTGACTCTTAGCAACCTTGTGGACTGCAGCCCGCCAGGCTCCTCTGTCCATGGGATTTCCCAGGCAAGAATACTGGAGTGGGTTGCCATTTCCTCCTCCAAGGGATCTTCTCGACCCAAGGATCAAACCCACATCTCCTGTATCTCTTGCATTGGCAGGATGATTCTTTACCACTGAGGCACCTTAAATATCCTTTAAACACAGAAATATTTTGCCCTTCCACATTTACTCCTCAAAGTATTTTAGAAATATTTTTATTTGCTATTTTAATTTCTGGTCAATTAAAAAGAGGTCTGTAGTAGAGATTGTCCATACTGAGTGAAGTAAATCAGAGAAAGACAAGTATGACATCGCTTATATGTAGAATCTAAAGAAATGGTGCACATGAACTTATTTACAAAACAGAATTGAATCACAGATGTAGAAAGCAAATCTGTGGCTACGGGGTGGAGGGGGTAAATTGGGAGATTGGGAATGACACATACGTAGTACTCTATTTAAAATAGATAATAATAACCTATGGTATAGCACAGGAAATTTTATTCAGTACTCAACCTATCTGGAAAGAAAATCTAAAAACAGTGGATACACACACACAGATAAAACTGACTTCACTGTACACCAGCAATGAACATAACATTGCAAATCAACTCTACTCCAATAAAAAATTTAAAAAGACATCTATATAATAATTAATTTTATATAGTACACAAGAACAGAGGGAGAGGACTTAATAATAACTTTGTTCACCTAAATTATCGTTCTCTTCTTAATAATGATGACTCTTCCAAATAACTGTTCATATTCTATTCCTTGTTTCAAAATACTAGATTCTCTAACATCTTCAAAAGATGCTATGCTTTCTATAGTAAGAGGCCTAAATTTGATTTACTATGATTCTTAAGCAATTTTCAAGTCAGTGGAGTAAAGAAAGAAGAGACAGACCCTCTGTTAGCTGCTGCGTCTGCTTTTGGAGGTCCCGGCACTAGCCTGCAACCACTTCACTTATCAAAGTGCCTCCAGAGAGCAGGGCATGGGACCAGTTGACCTAGAATTATTAAATACAGTCAACCTGGATTAGTTTTAGGCTTCATTCAAAGCAGTCGGTGCCGGTGTCGCATTGATCATCTCTAGCTTTGGAGGAGCCTCGTTTATCTTGTGACAGCCAGTGTGTTGTGAGCTGTTGCCACATGGATCGCTGCAACTTTCCAAGCCTTGAGACCTTCCAGGGAGGCTGGAGACCTGCTCCTTTCTGCTTTCCCCAGAGGCTGCATGGCTCTCATCAGGAGCTCTGATGTCGGTCACTGGAGAGGAGTTGTCATAGAGAACCATCCTTGTAAAGTATGTTTATATTGGCTTTTCTTAATGAGTGGTCGTTTGAGCAGCTGATGAGGCAAGTGGAGAAACAGAATGAGCAGCGTTGTTAGCGCTGGCCTCCCATGAGGGATTTGGCATTATCCGTATTTCACCGCTGTTGTCCAGCGGAGAGCAGGATACTTGGTCCCTTCCACTTCCCCTTACCTTCTCTGAGAGGCCCAGTTCATTTCTCTGAGCCTGTAGGCTCCGGGCAGTGTTCCAGCGTTTTAACATTAGAGAGGCTGCAGGGGGCTGTGAGTTCTCTGTAACATCAGATCACTTCATAACCAGACTTCCTTGTCTGCCAGAAGTCAAATGGCAAATAGCAGCCCTCTCTAGGACTCACCAGCATAATTCAGTGAAGTACCAAGAGACGACTTTACTGAGATTAGAACTTCATCAAAACCCAAAGCCCTCCAGCTCGGGGTGTGTGTGTACTTCACATGCATCTAACATTTCCAAATAGCAGATTATATTTCACAATCAGTTTATTCATTCATTCAGCAGGTGTTTACTTAGCTTAGTTACTTAGTTGACTTACATACTGGAGAAAAAACACATTTCCACAGTTTTTTCTTTCTGATGAAATTCAAAACTTTATTTAAGTTTGAAATTCACATAATTTTCACATGTCATGAGATAGTCTTCCTTTGATTTCTCCCCTCCCCCTGCCCCCCACCGAACTATTTATAATGTAAAAAAGCGCTCTTAGCTTGTGAGTTGTGCAGAGATCTGCAGCGGTAGGATTTGGCCCTTGGGCTGTTTTCTGCTTGCCCTGTTCTAGACAGAGCCCTCCCCCTGGCGGTCCAGTGTTTAAGACTCTGCACTTCCAACGTGGGGCGAGGGGCACTGGTTGGATCTCTGGATGGGGAACTGAGGTCTGAATGTTGCATGTTGTGTGCTGTGGCAAAAAAAAAAGAGAGAGAGAACTCGGGCCCTCCTGGAACCCCTGCACAGACCCTGGATTCCTAGAACCTGTATGAATGAGCATATACACGTTACACACACACTTAAAGTTAGAGGTGCTGCATAATTCTAGTCCCGTTGTGCTTTTTTATTTTTAACCCCTCTTCAAATCAAACCTTCCCTCGGGTCAGTAGAGTCTGGTATTTGTTTTTAACTCTTAGGATACTTGCCCACCTGAAAGTGATTATGTCTTCCAGGCAGATTCCAGAAGGCTGGTTATTTCCTGAGACTTTGTATGTTTAGCCTAACTCCAGATGTGAGTAAGTGATAATCTTGAAAAAAAAACAAAAAACAAAACACGCAAGATTTCGCACTTGAGTAAACTTCTTTTGAGTGCAGAAATAGCTCTGTCAGTGAAACACTGTTTTCAGTCATGTGGAAACCAAAAAGATGCCATAGAAGGCAATGGAAGAGGTGTTGACAGAGTTGCACCATCCGTGTTTTCTAAGCAGCGTGCCGATCACTTCTGAGCTTAGCCTTTGGAGGCAAACCATTTTGATGACTGCCTGCAGTCAGCAGCCTCGCCAGTTGTGTGATCAGCTCAAGACATCCGGCAGGCTGCACTTTAACACCTGCTGTCAAGGTGGGGCTTCTAGCGGCACTTGACCCGACTGTCTTCTCAGAACGTCTCCTGCCTTTGCCTCTGATGAACCCTAGAGCTCTCTTGCTTCCCAGCCTCTTTTTTTGATGGCAAGAACAGTTAACCCGTACAGGTTACTTTATTGCTTATGTTCAGCTCACCACACAGCATGCCTGTGACAGTTCCCGTACAACACACCACCTCGTTTTGCCGATTTATTAATACCTAGTCCTCTGGAAGGTGGTGTGATAACAAGTGGAGTAACAGACCAGAGGAGACACAAGTGGACCATTTGGCAGAGCTGGGCATCGCTCAGGACCACAGGGGGTAATTGGCTGATTATGTTAAAAAGGCTCCGGAATGTACCTGTGCCAGTGCCCCAAGAGGCAAGGTGGCATCTGACTAGAGGAACATGGTTTCATCCTGTAAGAAGAACAGCCACCTCCAAACGCCAGCTCTCTCTTTCCTTCCCGCTGTCCCACGCACCTTCTAGTCATTAGCCCTGCCTGGCTTGCAGGGGAATCTGAGCCAACAAACACAGAGCTTCTGGTGCAGTGGAGGGGGTGGGGGTGCGTCCCAGCCTGGATCTGCCCGGGGTTGGCGGGGTGGGGGTGCTTCCCAGCCTGGATCTGCCCGGGGTTGGCGGGGTGGGGGTGCTTCCCAGCCTGAATCTGCCCGGGGTTGGCGGGGTGGGGGTGCTT
>SJYX01017910.1:85377-114826 GCA_006410675.1 Oreotragus oreotragus
CTTATACACATCTGGTTGGCGGGGTGGGGGTGCTTCCCAGCCTGGATCTGCCCGGGGTTGGCGGGGTGGGGGTGCTTCCCAGCCTGGATCTGCCCGGGGCTGGCGGGGTGGGGGTGCTTCCCAGCCTGGATCTGCCCGGGGTTGGTGTCTGTTGTGGTTTCCTAGAATCCTCACCAAGTGTTTGCTCTTGAGAGGCGGGGCTACAAATGAAAGAGGAGTGGTTCCTGCCTTCAGGGAACTTAGAGTTTCCATGGAAAGATGCTTAGAAAACAGACTGTATAGGACCAGAAGGTAAAAGTAATTGCTAGTCACAGATAGTAAAGAAGAGAGGTTGTTGCCCAGGGGACCAGCTTCTGGGGGGAGGCACTTTGTATTTGATCTGTAAGGAAGTGGTGCCCACGGCTGCATCTGGAGGGTCTGAAGAGCACTGAGGCGGACACGGTGGATGACCCCGGCAGCGTTCTCTGCCCCTCTGTCGGCAAAGCGTTTCGTGCCCCCACAGTCAGGCACTGCCCTCACCTCGGCTCTGCCCTCCTCTTGATGGGACAGGAAATCGCTTCTGACCTGAATTCGTCACTGTCCTAAGTGGATGGATGCAATTTCTACCTCCCACGATGACACCAAGACATAGTTAATTTGTGTTTGTCAGAACTGTCCCGCTGGAAAGCTTAGAAAATATGCCAAGTGTTCTTTCGAACTCCTCACTTGCCAAGCTCTCTTAACTCTTCCCAGACTGATCCAGCAAAAGCTGACGACAGGCCAGGGCGGGAGTGAGCTCTTGTTCATCACAAGCCACGGCACTCAGAGCTCATGCCTCCACTGCCGAGCCTACCGCCCTAGAGCTCCGGTGTCAGCTTTTCCTTTCGTGAGAAGAGCTCACTGAAGGATTACTCTTGCACCCTGATCTCTGTGTCTTGGCGTAGAAATCAAAAGGCTTCAATCATCTTGTAACATAAGATCAGCAGTGACACATGAGAAAGGCTAGGTTGCTAAGTTTTGCCTTTAAACTTCATCCTGGACGGTAAGCTTATCACAAGTGGTAAGATTTTAGGTTTAAGGTGCATCTGCCATAAACATCTCTCTAAATTCTCCATCCAGACTGCTGTTTCCCTGCCTCAAATGTTGCTAACAACAGTCGTCTAAGAATAATAAAGCGAATCCTCTCTGTTCGGTCCTTTTACTGTAATTCCATCTGATTAGATATGTTTGAGTGACACGGAGGACAGGGAACCCAGGAGAGCTTGAGCACAAGGCTCGTTGAGCTGCCCAGCCTCCAGAGAGCACCTAACAAAAGTCAATTACAGCCTCTTCTGAGAAGAGGAGACCGTCATCTCTCAGGCACCTGAGGCGACTGTGACATGTGTGTACTCAGCCGCTCAGTTGTGTCTGGCTCCTTGTGACCCCACGGACTGTAGCCCGCCAGTCTCCTCTGTCCATGGGATTTCACGCTCCCAGGGGGTCCAGGTTTGATCCCTGGTCAGAGAACTAGATCCCATGTGCTGCAGCTAACCTTAGCATGCCTCTATTAAGACTGTGCATGCTAAGCTGCTTCAGTCGTGTCCAACTCTGTGCGACCCGATGGGCTACAGCCTGCCAGGCTCCTCAGTCCATGGGATTCTCCAGGCAAGAATCCTGGAGTGGGTTGCCGTGCCCTCTTCCAGGGGATCTTCCTGGCCCAGGGATTGAACCCACATCTCTTAAGTCTACCTACCTTGACAGATGGGTTCTTCACCACCAGCGCCACCTGGGAAGCCTACAATCAAGACAAGATGCAGCCAAGTAAATACATTAATAATAATAATTTCAGAAAAGACAAAAACCCTTAAGTACAAAATAGGATGGTTATTTTAAAAGTTACAGCTTCTCACCACCTTTTTTTAGAAACATTAGCGTGATTTCCAGGAAGTAAATTTAAAATAGATTCATATTCCAGTTAATAGTCAACCCCAGTTTCTTGCTTTTATTGATTTTAGCTTCTCATTTATAGTGTCAGCTCTTTTAAATGTATTCTTACAAATTATTCAGTGCAATAGTATTTGGCCCCTTCTGCTCTCCTCAGTGGTATTACGAGATCTGCTCTCTGGCAGATGGTTGGTATAAAATATTTTCATACAGGTGTTTATATAAAATATTTTCCTGTGCATGGACTTGTAAGCGCATTGCTAGCGCTTCTCCATCTTGACTTGGCAGTTGGGGTGCTAGTCCTCCCTGAGCCGAGCACCTCCTGCCACTTGCTTGTCCTGCCCCACTCTTCCTCCCCTGCTCTCGGTGTCGCAGAGGAATGGCTGCCCCAGAGATCATCTCAGAGTTCAGTGACTTTTAGGCTTTCAAGCTGAATCTAATCTACTTATTTGACTTGCTTAGTAACTGAGACCCAGAGAAGTTATGGGACTTATTTAAGGCTCTCCATTAGTTAATAGCAGGAATTGGAATTTTGAAAAAAGAGGTTTCCTAAATCCCTGAGGTTAAGTCAAATATTTGGTAAAATCATGTTAGCCAGACCTCCCTTGCTAGTATTTTGTATGGAACAGGAAGTTTTCCAGTTATTTGTAAACTTACTTTACTCATTTTTAGAACACTGCTAGCAAATGGGGATTCTCAAAGTTTATGAAGTAGTGTAAGTCACATTTGGTATTACAGAATTGACTTTTTTGAGGTTGCATTATATGTTTAGTGGAAACCTGGGAAGAAGCGAGTGGATTCTATTTCAGTACTAAAAAGTTTCTGGTGCGTTTCTCAGTACTTTTTTTCTCTGAAGGAGCGACCAGATATGAAAAGTATTAGTTTTCTTGAAGAAGTGTACATTTTTCACATTTGTGGCTAAGAATATAGAAACAAGAACTATAATCACTGCAGTAAAACTGGGTGTCGGATTTGTAAAAGCATAACATGTGGGACCAGGGCCTTCCTTGCTCCTACAGCTTTCAGATTGGCACCCTGTCCCTCCTTCGTTTCCATGGTCTTTAAATCACACACACTGTTGGAGTGTGGGAGGCTGCCCCTGGCATTCCCCAGCTCTGCCCGAAAGTCATTGTCTTGCCCGTGCTCTCCTTGGGATCAGTAGCGTTCGGGTGCTGGCACCTCTCTGGCTTGTCTCCGTGGCCTGCTGAGCTTGGTGTGCAGTGGCCTGTGATTATCCAAATCCTTATCACCAGAGGAGGTGATTATGAGCAGAGGTATTTTCTGGGACTAGAAAGGCCCGCTGAATTCAACAAGTGACTCAAAAACGATCTTGTATTTTCTAGTAACTAAAAGTGTGATTAATACCAGTAATTAGTTCCTGTGATTTAACTATTAAAAGCAGGAATTCAGAAGGTAATAAATGGGTGAACAAGGTAAGAAGCCATAGGATATGACTTGAATTTGAGCTCCTAAGACACAGAGATGCTCCAGAGGAGTTGGCCCACATAAGATAAACTCCTTTAACACTGTGAAGCTAAATGAGCCCTGTTTTATATAAACAGGCCGCCTTCATACAGACTTGCTGCGTGTGGCTGTGTGCCCTTGCTTCATGGAAGGCATGACCTTTCTTGTCCATGAGACTGGGATTGGCTGGGATCAAGAGAGTCTTAAGATTTTTCATCCTGTTCTGCAAAACCTCAGATCTTTTTCAATATTTGAGGAACCGAAAGACAAAGTGACCTTGTTTTTGCTTCTGTGCAGCTGTTTTTAAATTTTCCTCAAAATTACTTCATGGGCTTCCAGGCAAAATCGAATACTGATAGATAACACCTCCAACGCTCAGTTGGTTTATTCCACCTTGGTAAAAGGTGTTCTACAGTTTACCTTTTGAAGTTTAAAAAACCGACTACATGATTTTGTGGGTTTAGCCCTGAGTAAAATTGGGTTTGTGTTGATCGGATAAGTTTGACGTTGTTGGTAAGGTATCTTTGGTGACAGCTACCTGGGGCAGTGGCCATTCAAAGCCCCATTGCCCACTGAAATAGAGTCAGCCAGAGCTTCAGGCTGGAGGCCACTGGGGGTCTGGAGTGCTGCTGTAACAAGAAAATACGTTATATGTACACACATAGTTCAGTTGTATGTGTTGGTTGTAATAAAGTTAGCTGCATGAGCAGAGTTTTGCCCACCAAGTTCACAATAATTTGTGGACTCCAGTTGGAAATGGATTTATTTAGAAAACTGTTTTCCAGCCTGGAAAGGGTCGGACAACCAATCTCTTCCTGTGTGAATAAGTGAATATGAAGGAAGAACCCAGGTAATTATGAAAACCTAAGTTTAGCTTAGTTGCTTAATGGCTTGATTACTTTAAAAAACTGTGGGCAAAATTATTCCAGACACTGACTTTACTTAAAACACAGTCTTTATATTCTTCCATTTGAAGGTGCTTCCGTTTTTACACACACTTTTTCACCTCCTTACCGCCAGCCAACCACAACCTATATGGTGTGACCCCAGCCATTTCATTTTTTCTCCCAACCTATTAAGTTAGGGTTTTTTTTTTTCCTCTTCTCAAGCTTTATAACCGGGAGTGTATTTATTTAAAATTAAAATGTAAACCGCAGTTAATCCTGGTGGTTACGAGTGAGTAATTCCTCCATTTAGAAGCAGGACAGACACAGCCATGAGTGTCTAGGTCATGGCAGAGTCGAGGGGTGGGAGGGGACGTCTCCCATCTCCCAGTCCTGGCGCCTCTTCCCCCGAGTGGCTGCCAGCGGGAAAAGAAGGTGCCCTGGACACACCAAGGTCCAGGCTGGCACGTGGCTTCTGGGGTTTACATATACACGGTTTCTAAGCTTGTGGGTCAGGGCACAAAAGCCTGTGAATCCACAGTGAGCCGAAGGAGGTGTCTTGATGACACCACAAAGCTCCAGGCTTTCAGGGTCTTTGTTTCTGAGCCTCTAGGACTTGTGCTGCCATTTATCATGTTGTGCCCAGGAGCTGTTCACTCAGAATTCCGTCCAAGTGGCTTGCCGTCTACCTTATGAAGTTAGCGTCTTCCGGTCCGGCCTCCCACCTGCAGAGTCCTCAGCCGGTGCATCGGGCCACCTTGTTCCGTGTTGTGCAGCTCAGCTCTGCCCAGCAAGGAGGAGGAAACAAGGGGAGACCTGGTCCCCTAGCCAGGTCTCCAGGCTAACAGGCGTGTGGGGCTCTGGGCGGAGGCCTCCTAGACGTGGTGAAGCATAATTAGCTGATAAATAACCATTTTTCACTCTTCCCCACCCCAGGACCACCCCAGCCCGTCTGCCATGGAGGAGAGTGACACCTCCACCACGACCACCAGTGCCTTCACCATCCACGAGTACTTTGCCAGGCGCTTGGCAGAGCGGAAGAGCAAAACGCAAGGCATGGCTGCAGGGCCGGAGGCTTCAGAGACCCCAGTGGAAAGGAAAAGGGGGAAGAAAAAGAAAGAGGCAAAAGATGAAAATGTGGAAAACGACATCCAACCTAAGGTCAAGAAGAGAAACCAAGTGGAATGTGAGCTGGGGGACCCTCGCTGGGACGAGAATCCTGGGGTTTCTGCTGAGGCTGGAGAGGGTCGTGTGGGGCCACTCGACGACCAGGACTCCCCGCCAAAGCCCCAGAAAAGGAAAGGAAAGGAAAAGGGACCAAAGCAAGTTGAGGCAGCAGTGGATAGTACGCCAGATGGAACACCAGTGAAAAAGAAGAAGAAGAAGAAAGGTTCCAAATAAGTCCTCTGGAGCAGTGCCTCCCGGCTCCCCTGCCGTCAGGGCGCTGCCGGGACAGACTCCCCTGGCCGGGCGTCAGGCGGGTTCACCCCGGGAGCCGTGTGCGCGCCGCCTCCGACATGCCTGGCCTCTGCCGCGTCTCGCCCACACCACGTCTTCCCAGATCCTATTCCCAGAACTTTTCAATGTTCCAAATCATGGCTGTCACAGACAAATTCCTTACTGGACTCTGAGTCCTTTGTCACATTTATTCACCTTCATGTGAGCACAGATTTATATGTACACACACGTGTGTGTCTCTCACAGTCTGTATTTGCTCTTGGTTTCCTTCAGTAACAATGAACTGTGCTCGCTTCTGAAGGACTCAGTCTAATTAAAGGATTAAAAGGCATTCAGAGAGTTCTTTTTGTTCTATAGCCAGCCCCCGCATTTTTGCCAAGTCGGTTTTACATGATTACATTCCCAAATCAGAGAGTTGTTTTAGTCTGGTGTGGTGGTGATGGGGAAATTGCTTTAATGCTCTCTCTTCCACTGAGCAGTGACAGCCGTGTGTTTTGAGGTCTTCTTCCCCAAGACCACAAATTGGAAGCAATGAGGTGACTGGACACAGTTTAACTTCCCAGCTCTCACAGGAGGCCTATCGTGGCTCCTCAGCGGGAGTCGGTGGCCAGACACATATCCAGGTGGGTTCCCTGAGAACAGATCCCCTAGAAAGGGCTCCTCTTCACCTCTGACCATCAGGAGATCCTCAGGAGGCTAAACGAAACAAAAGAATGAAACTCTTAAGTTTATGAAGTTAATTTCATCACAATTGAGACTGCCATAATATTAATAAATGAATATTACATAAAGTGTAAAAGATACCTTCAGCTTTGCTCACACCAACTGATGTCACCTCCTGTGTTTTTATACCCGCCCCGACACACCCTGGCGTGTCTGCCTGTGTGATGGTTCAACTCTCTACACGCGGGTTTCCCCAGAAAACTGCAGACACCGTCACACCCTCTTTGGGACACAGAATGAAAAAGAAAAGCACAGCTGGTTTTGAGGCCCAGCGTGTGGTTTCCTCTCTTCCGCTCTCCTTGTTCTCTTGACCTCTGCTTTCTTCTCTTCGGCATCCTTTCACCCTTGCACGCCCTCTTCCCTACTCCCCTCTTATTTCCAGTAGCCCTTGCTGGATGCCTGCTCCCCATCCTGCAGACCTGTCTGGAGCCATGGGGCTATGGCACATGGGCTGGCAGTGTGCTGCCTTCCACCTGGTTTGTAGATATGCTCCTGGATAAGAGGAATGGAAACTCAGCCACCACCTGATGAGCTTGTGCCCTTGACTTGAACGCCTGGGGTCACACATTATGTATGAAGCATGGCCCTGAGAATCTTAAAACAGAGAAAGTGCATGAAGTATGTTTGATTTTAGTCTCCTAAGGCTCCAAATGATGCTAACTGCTTAAAAGTATACAGACACATACCACAGGGAAAATTCTAGCTTCTGAGTTTATTGGGGCCCTCAGCATTCAGAATTACAAGCAAAGTCCAGTATAATAATGCACCAAAGATTTTTAAAGTCACTTTTCTCCCCAGAAGGCACATGCCCAAGTTATCTCAGCTTGTCCTGTCTTGTTATGAAACTAGAGTTGCAGAAGGGAGTGGCCATGTAGAAAACCTAAAGATAATTATCTTTATATGTATATAGACTGGGGTGAGTTTCTTTTTTGCCTTTTATTTACTTTAACTTCCTTTATCAATAAAAATGAAGAGTCAGAAGAATATGCTGAATATTGTGCAGGAGGAGGAGGGGAATGGGCATTTAGGGAGCAGGGAGCTGCACACCAGTCATCTGGGGTTCAGGGGGTGGTGGGAAGACCAGAGGAGGGAGGGGCTGCAGGGAACTCTCGAAGTTGGAAACCCAAGGCAGTGACATCGCGAGACTAGCTAAGTGTGACTCTCACAGAGAGCACCTATAGACTGTGATGATTATTTTAATGGGCCACAGAAAGAACCAAATGATTTTAATAATCGAGAGGGTAACCTGAGAAAAAGGCACACACGCAGCCAAGAGCAGACAGCTTTGTGACCATTTGCTCTGACACAGAATCTTTGATTTTCTCTAGAAATGCTCAGCTTTCATTTTTCTGAAGTCTCTCTTTCTCAGGTCACTTAGTTTTCTGGATCTAAGGTGGAATTTAGACAATGAAGTGCATGCTCTCTGGACACTTGAATTTCATAGGCATGATACTTTAAAAACAGTTAACATATGAGCCCTGTTTTTTGCCTTAGGTTATCTCACTAGATGAAAATATATTAATACTGTAGCTGTCAATGCTTTCTTTGGCATCCTTCAATTTTAAGAGGGGGAACGTAGGTGCCCAGGAAAATCTTTCTGCCATTAAGAGGTTCTTAAATGTCAGTAATGCCCTTCTTTCCTTTACTGTTAATTGTAATAGAAAATAATTATTACTACATGTGGTCTTATGTGCCCGGCCTTGTTCCAAGCGCTTTAAATAAATCAACTCATTTAGTCTTCAAACAACCCAGTAAGATAACTATTATTGTTATCCGCTTTTATGGGTAAACTGTATTTTATAAAAGGACCCCCTTCAATTTTTATCACTAGGTTGATGATGCTCCCAGGGAACCAATGATGCTCCCATCCCTTCTCGTCCCTGGCCACACACCCACGATTTTTTATTTAGTCCTCACCCTTGTGACATCACCTGTCCTAGCAAAAAAAAGTGGGTTTTTTTTTTTTTAATTTTTGTGGCCATGGCCGTGTGATATGCGGGATCTTAGCAAGATTTTCTATGGCTGATGCTCTTCACGTGCCCTAGTTACTTTTAAATGAGAATGTATGTGAAAGCAGCTAGCAAACTGCAAAGAGTTTTATAGTTAACTTGAGTTAGTATTGTTTACACAAACTGTGGAAAATACTTTTGGGTTCATGGCACGTTAGAAATTCTCAATAGGTTTTCTTTTCCAACGTGGTGAAGAGGTTGGTGGAATATTGTATGAATAACTCCGCTTCCTAAGATCCGTTTGCCAGTCTATGAAACAAAGATGGAATTCCTTCCAATTTGTAGAAAATACTCATGCTACTGAAAGATGAAACCAAAACGAGCATTTGTTTCATACCACAGAGCATATCTCCTCTCTACTCACCTGCTGGCTGACCCTGGCAGGACAAGCCGGGACCTGCCTTTTAGGAACAACATCAGAGAAACGTGTCAGCACCGTCTGCCCCAGCGATCACAGCCTCTGGTCCGGCCAGCAGTGCCTTCCTTAGACGCTTAGTGAGAAATTCCTTAGTAAGAAATTCCCCGCCGTCACCCAGTTTGTCTCGCAGGTTCTGCAGCCACTGCAGTTTGGAGCCTGTTGCGCTGGCTTGTGGAGCTGGCCAGGTCAGATTGGATGCTCCGATATAGGTTTTATAGTGCTCAGTTATTACTGAGCAAATTAGTATCGTGTCCTAATAAAGAGGATGACTAGATTCCTTGAGGAAAATACGCTCTTCAGTTAGGAAATCCTGAACACACTCAAAAGTCATGCTCAAAGCCGTGATGGGGTCCGCGGCAGGGTTTCAGATAGAGGCGGTGCATAGGAAAGGGTAGGTAGGAACGGGCGCATCTAGGTTGCCAGCAAGGAGTGGCTGCAGGGTGCTTTCCTCCCACCTGAGCTGAATTTTGCGTAAGCATTGCTGTCTAATCACTAAATTGTGTCCGACTCTGTGACCTCGTGGACTGAAGCCCACCAGGCTCCTCTGTCCATGGGATTCTCCAGGCCAGTATACTGGAGTGGGCTGCCATTTCCTTCTCCAGGAGATCTTCCAGACCCAGGGATCAAACCCACGTGTCCTACGTTGCAGGGGGCTTCTTTACCGCTGCATAAGTAGTCAACTTTTAAGGAAAACTACAGTACAGTGAGTTATTTGACCAAAGGAAGAATTTTGAAATCAGTTTCATCTTAAATTTTCTGTTAGTATGTCCCATGTCGCATTTCCTCAGAGAAAAGTACGTGGTTGCTGAAAGACATTTATTAGTTCTGAAAACGTCTGCTGAGCCCCAACCTCAGGCTGAGCCCAGGCCAGTTCAGGACAGAGAAACAAAGTCTCTACAGGGTCCACCCACCCTCAAGACGTACCAACTTGCGTCATTGAGAATGTGCTGCCATGCCCTGGGACACACTCTGTGGGCCATACCTGAGACCTGACTACGTTTACACAGGCTTGATGGTGCTGCACCTTCCTCAGCTTTCATGCGGGCGTTATCAAGCTGGGTGGTGAGCTTTGGGAAATTCTTTGCTGACTCATTTGACCTGAACCTGAAGAGTGACTTTCTCCTACAATCTCCCTTAGTAACAACATTTTAAACTCTGTGATAAATAAGCAGAATTATATGTGCATTCCTCCCTATGTGTGTGTGCTCAGTAGTATCTCTTTGTGACCCCAGAGACTGTAGCCCACCAGGCTCCTGTGTCTGTGGGATTTCCCAGGCATGAATACTGGAGTGGGTTGCCATTTCCTCCTCCAGGGGACCTTCCCAACCCAGGGATCGAACCTGCATGTCCTGCATTGGCAGGTGGATTCTTTACCACTATGCCACCCGAGAAGCCACATTCCTCCATATAGAGTAACCTAAAAATGTGTTTTGTGTAAGTGGGGAGTGTGAGAAAGACCCCAGCTTCTATCTCCCCTTCCCCTTGTCCCTCCTATCACCTGCGCATCAGCTGAGGGAGCCAGGTGTGGAAGAACTAGAGGGGTGGCCTTCAGGTAGCCTCACTTCACCTAACAGCCAGGACACCCTTTGAACCCAGATGGAACAAAAGCCTATCAACAGGACTTCCCTGGTGGCGCAGGGGATAAGAATCTGCCTGCTAACACGGGGACCGTGGATTCGATCCCTGATTCGAGAAGATTGCATGAGCCACATCTCGGCGTGTGCCGCGCCTCCTGAGCCCACACTCTAGGCAGTCCTCTGCGGCAAGAGAGGCCACCACATGAGAAGTCGGCCTCACAGCTGGAGCGCAGTCCTGCCCAAGGGATCTAGAGAAAGCCGACACGAAGCCGCGAAGACCCGGCACAGTCAGAAGCAAAACTAACAAATGGTTGAAAACAAGCAAACATCCTAGTAACAGACATTTGTTAAGAAAATGGAAAACAGCTGAAGGCAGATCCCAATTCCATCCAGCCTTCAGAACCAGGGGAAATGAAGGTGTGAGAAACTCAGGGGCAATGCCCAGCACCTTGGCTGGCAGAAGAGTCCCCTTCTCCCTCATCCTTGCGGCTTTCCCTGGTGAGGGGCTGCGTGAGACCCCGCCAGGCTCCTCTGTCCATGAGATTCTCCAGGCAAGAATACTGGAGTGGGTTGCCATTTCCTCCTCCAGGGGACCTTCCCAACCCAGGGATCGAACCTGCATGTCCTGCATTGGCAGGTGGATTCTTTACCACTATGCCACCCGAGAAGCCACATTCCTCCATATAGAGTAACCTAAAAATGTGTTTTGTGTAAGTGGGGAGTGTGAGAAAGACCCCAGCTTCTATCTCCCCTTCCCCTTGTCCCTCCTATCACCTGCGCATCAGCTGAGGGAGCCAGGTGTGGAAGAACTAGAGGGGTGGCCTTCAGGTAGCCTCACTTCACCTAACAGCCAGGACACCCTTTGAACCCAGATGGAACAAAAGCCTATCAACAGGACTTCCCTGGTGGCGCAGGGGATAAGAATCTGCCTGCTAACACGGGGACCGTGGATTCGATCCCTGATTCGAGAAGATTGCATGAGCCACATCTCGGCGTGTGCCGCGCCTCCTGAGCCCACACTCTAGGCAGTCCTCTGCGGCAAGAGAGGCCACCACATGAGAAGTCGGCCTCACAGCTGGAGCGCAGTCCTGCCCAAGGGATCTAGAGAAAGCCGACACGAAGCCGCGAAGACCCGGCACAGTCAGAAGCAAAACTAACAAATGGTTGAAAACAAGCAAACATCCTAGTAACAGACATTTGTTAAGAAAATGGAAAACAGCTGAAGGCAGATCCCAATTCCATCCAGCCTTCAGAACCAGGGGAAATGAAGGTGTGAGAAACTCAGGGGCAATGCCCAGCACCTTGGCTGGCAGAAGAGTCCCCTTCTCCCTCATCCTTGCGGCTTTCCCTGGTGAGGGGCTGCGTGAGACCCCGCCAGGCTCCTCTGTCCATGAGATTCTCCAGGCAAGAATACTGGAGTGGGTTGCCATTTCCTTCTCCAAGGGATCTGCCCAACCCAGGCATAGAACCCATGTCTCTTGCATTGGCAGGCAGATTCTTCACACGAGTGCCACCTGGGAAGCCCTGTGTTACAACTTTGGGATGTATCGTTTTCCCCATTCAGGTCAAAGGCCTCTGGAGGCAGAGTTAACCTTTGTGTTCCTGGAGCGCCCAGGACAGTGCCTGGCGCACAGCAGGTTCAGGAGGACCCTTAAATGAAGAAGCAGATGAAGAAACCACAACAGGGGCCACGCTCTGAAGGCCTGAAGTGTATCCCAAGATGAAGATGCTTCATCAGGGCTGCACTGCCGTAGCCACAGCCCCAGCTTGGTAGCTCCTTCCAATTCTCAATACGAGAACCCCTAGGTCTGAGGCCTCCACACCCAGCCTGAGGGCTTGATCTCGAACTTCTCCCCAGTTTACCCCTACGCCTTCCTTGTCAATTTGTCACTGGGAGCTCAAGTGGCCTCTCTCAGGGCCCCATTCTCAAGGCTCCCTTCCTCCAGTGGTGGTTGCAGGATTAAATGAAAAAAGCTTAGTGAAACACCTGGAGAAGACCCTCAATGCAGTTCCTCTCTTCCTCCAAGCCCAAGAGGAGAAATGAGAGTAAGAGCTGCCTACAGAAAATCCCATGGACAGAGGAGCCTGGCGGCTTACAGTCCACGGGGTCGCAAGAGTTGGACACAACTTAGCAACTAAATCAGGCTTCCCTGGTGGCTCAGCTGGCCAAAAATCCGCCTGCAACGTGAGAGACCCGCGTTCGTTCCCTGGGTTGGGAAGATCTCCTGGAGAAAGGCAAAGGCTACCCACTCCAGTATCCTGTCCTAGAGAATTCCCATGGAGTGATGGGACCGGATGCCATGATCTTCGTTTTCTGAATGTTGAGCTTTAAGCCAACTTTTTCACTCTCCTCTTTCACTTTCATCAAGAGGGTCTTTATTTCTTCTTCACTTTCTGCCATAAGGGTGGTGTCATCTGCATATCTGAGGTTATTGATTTATACTTTCCATGGAGTCACATAGATTCGGACATGATGGAGTGACTTATCACTCTCACATCACTTTAGCAACTAAATCACCACACGAATTGGGGACCCCAGTCATGGGAAGGCCCTGGTGGCCCCTCAGAAGAGGAGGTACTGGCAGGAGAGCCAGCTCCCTGTCACCGGGGCTCCCGAACCCCTTCGTGGGTGACCAGCTCTGGGTGCAGCAGAGGAAGGTGTGGCCAGATCATCCTGAAGACAGGAGTCCCAGGAGGGCTCAGCACTCCCACTGGGAGGTGAGCTCTGGGCTGGGCCCTGAGGCAGGCCGGGTGTGGCCACATTGACTCAGATTTCTGAGGTGACAGGCTCCGGATCCTGCCCTCCCTGGGTCTCCTTGGTGGGCTGAGTCGAGCAAGTTGTTGTAATTCAGCCTGGAGGGATTACAACATCCTGCCATGATGGGGTGAGGTGCTGCCAACCTGGGATGAGCGCACAGTGTGAGCTGGTGCCAGCAGAGCAGCGACAAGTGTGCTTGGGCTTCCAAACCAGAGGACCCTTCCAAATATCCGTCCCTGAGAACAGCGATCCTGCTCTCCTCAACGCCGTAAGAGCCACCGTATTACATTCCCCGTCTTGAAGAAAGAGGCTCAGAGTTTCTAAGTACCTTGACCAAGGTCATTCGTTCATAAAGTAGCCATTGGAATGGTGCCTCCCCAGGCCCAACCCTTTTTTGATCCTGGAAAGGTGATGGGTACTACATTTGATTTTTGTTTTGAATAGTTGAATTAATTTTGCTCAAGGTATAACTTAGTCCATTTGGGCATGGAAGCCTTGGTTGGGAAGATTCCTTGAAAAAAGAAATGGAAACCCACTGTTGTATTCTTGCCTGGGAAATCCCACGGACAGAGGAGCCTGCGGGCTACAGTCCATGGGGTTGCAAAGAGTCAGACATGGCTGAGTGACTAACACTTCACAGCTTTTGTAGTTGAATCACTGTTCTTGAATATCAGTTCAGTTCATTCGCTCAGTCGTGTCCGACTCTTTGCGACCCCATGAATCGCAGCACGCCAGGCTTTCATCAAGAGGCTTTTTAGCTCCTCTTCACTTTCTGCCATAAGGGTGGTGTCATCTGCCTGTCTGAGGTTAATGATATATACTGTTTCTTTTTTCTTTTTTTCCTTTTTTCTCTTTGCTTTTCAGTTTGGGGCCTTTTTATTGACATGTCCTCAAGCTCACGGACTCTTTGCTCAGCTGTGTGCAGTCTGTGAACCCATAAGGCATTCTTCACTTCTGTGACAGTGTTTTTGATTTTGAGCATCTCTGTTTTACTCTTTCCTGGAATTCCCATCTCCCTACTTACATTACCCATCTGTTCTTGCATGTTGTGTAGTTTTCCCACTAGACCTTTAGCACATTTAATCATGGAGATCTTTCTCTGGTTTTTGGCCACACTGCAAGGCTTTTGGGGCCTTAGTGCCCAGATCAGGGGACTGAACTCATGCCCTTTCAGTGGAAGGGAGGAGTCCTAACTACTGGACCACCAGGGAATTACTGATCACAGTTAAAATTCCCAGTCTGATAACCACAACATCCCTGTCATATCTGAATTTCCTCTGATACCTGCTCCTTCTTTTCAAACTGTGTGTTTTGCCCTTTAGTATCATTTGTAAACTTTTGGTTGAAAGCCAGACATGATGTACTGGGTAAAAAGGAATCTGGTGCTGCTTCCTGAGGAGGTTTATCCTGGGTTTGTCCTCTGGTAAGTTACCATTCTTCCATATCCATCTATATGTCTCTCCCGTCTCAGGAGCATCAGTTTGTCCCGTGTTTGGACGAAACCTCAGTTTTTGTCTCCTGAATGAGGTGGGGTGGCGAGGGGTGGGGGACGCAAACAGACCAGTTCGTCCCTACTGGATGTTTCTTCCCTATGACTCTCCTTTACTAACTTCCACAAAACACTTCATTTCTGGTCACCAAATGTGTGGTGTTTCACCAAGCAACTTTCTGCAATACCACCTAGGTGTTCTACAATTTAACTCACTTCTGACGCTGTCTACCCGGAGATAGCATCAAACCCCACGGGTTAAGGATTCAGTCTCAAAAGACTGACCCCCCTGGGGTCCCCTGCCCCACTTCAGACCCCAGCTGCAAGCCCAGGTTATCACCTGCTTCGGACCAACAAACTACAGATCAGAGGTTCCAATTCCCCCCCCCCCCTTGGGTATGATCAAATTGCAAGAACTCGGAAACTTTTCCTTATGCTTACCAGTTTATTAAAGGATGTGATAAAGGATACACATGAATAGCCAGATGAAGGGATACATAGGTCTGGGAGGGTCCCAAGCACGCGAACTTCTGTCCCCTGAAGCTGGGGGCACATCACTCTCCCGATGTGGCTGCATTTACCATCTTGAAGGCTCTCTGAATACTGTACTTTAGCATTTTTATGGAGGTTTTTTCATGTAGGCATGATCAATTGTCAACTCTATTTTCAGCCCCTTTCCCTTCTCAGGAGGATGGAGGGTGGGGCTGAAAATTCCAAGCTTCTAATTATGCTTTGGTCTTTCTGGTGACCGGCCCCTGTCCAGATGCCCACCCAGAGTCACCTCAATAGAACAAAAGATGCCCCTAGTGCTCTTATCACTTAGGAATTTACAAGGGCTTCGGGAACTCTGTGCCAGGAACCAGAGGCAGAGACCAATATATATTTTCTATTATCTCACATCCTGTGACCTAATTCTCTGATGGATCTAAAAAGATTGTTGATTTTTGGTTTATTCATCTTTTTTTTCTTATTGTTAGAATATGACTTGGCTTGTTTAAAACTCAGCTTTCAAAAAACTAAGATCACGGCATCTGGTCCCATCACTTCAGGCAAATAAAAGGGGGAAAAATGGAAACAATGACTAATTTTATACTTGTGGGCTCCAAAATCACTGCAGACGGTGACTGTAGCTATGAAATTAAAAGATGCTTGTCCTTGGAAGAAAAGCTATGACCAACCTGGACAGTGTATTAAAAAGCAGTGACATCACTTTGCCAATAAAGATCTGTATAGTCAAAGCTACGGTTTTTCCAGTAGCCATGTACGGATGTAAGACATGGATCATAAAGATAGCTGAGTGCTGAAGAATTGATGCTTTTGAACTGTGTGGTGTTGGAGAAGACTCTTGAGAGTCCCTTGGANGTGTATTAAAAAGCAGTGACATCACTTTGCCAATAAAGATCTGTATAGTCAAAGCTACGGTTTTTCCAGTAGCCATGTACGGATGTAAGACATGGATCATAAAGATAGCTGAGTGCTGAAGAATTGATGCTTTTGAACTGTGTGGTGTTGGAGAAGACTCTTGAGAGTCCCTTGGACTGCAAGGAGATCAAACCAGTCAGTCCTAGAGAAAATCAGCCCTGAATACTCATTGGAAGGACTTTGGCCACCTGATACAGAGAGCTGACTCACTGAAAAAGACCCTGATGCTGGGAAAGACTGAAGGCAAAAGGAGAAGGGGGCAGCAGAGGATCAGATGGTTGGATGGCATTACTGACTCAGTGGACATGAATTTGCGCAAACTCCAGGAGATAGTGAAGGTAAGCCTGGCACACTGCAGTCCACGAGGTCGCAAAGATTCAGACATAACTTAGCGAGCGAACAACATGAATGTGACTGATAACTTGTAAGCCCCTTGCACGGAAAACTAGAAACCAGAATTCTCCTTCTTTTACTTTTAATTCATCTGTATCTTTGTGGATTTCTTTACAGTCACCATGCAGTTGAGTCTTGCTTCTTTTTTCCAATCTGAAAATTGCTGCCTTTTAAATGGAGTAGCTCGGTCATAAATGCTTAATGTGATCATTGATATGGTTGGGTTTTAACCTAACATCTTCTTGTGTTTTCTATTTGTCCTATATGTTTTTTGTTTGTTGTTTCTTCTTTTCTCTTTTCCTGTCTTGGGTAAATTGGATTAGCTGATTTTTTTTTTTTACCCAGCCCCTGCCCTAAAGGAGTTTCAAAGTTAGTGGCAGTGGGAGCAGCATTCTGTTACAGGATGTGAGCGCTGCTTACGCAGGTGTGGTCCCTGGGAAATCTCCGCCAGCACACACGCCTGTGCACTTCTCTGTGGGTTACACTGAACCTCAGTGAGCGTCTGATTAAAAAACAAAACATAAAATAATGGTAGCTTGAAACCCACCCAGTAAAGCAATCACCTGCTGCTGCTGCCGCTGGTAAGTCGCTTCAGTCGTGTCCGACTCTGTGCGACCTCATAAACGGCAGCCCACCAGGCTCCCCTGTCCCTGGGATTCTCCAGGCAAGAACACTGGAGTGGGTTGCCATTTCCTTCTCCAACGCATGAAAGTGAAAAGTGAAAGTGAAGTCGCTCAGTCGCGTCCGATTCTTCGAGATCCCATGGACTGCAGCCCGCCAGGCTCCTCCGTCCATGGGATTCTCCAGGTGAGAGTACTGGAGTGGGGTGCCCTTGCCTTCTCCAAAAGCAATCACCTAGAGCCAAACAAATAAGAAGTGTCCCTGGTTCCTCACACGAGCATTGCTGGCTGATGACAGTGTCCCGTGATGAGATGGCTGTCAGGCCTGCCTCACCATGTCACTCACTATGCTGACATGTGTACACACAGGCTCAGAAGAGACATATTCCCCACTTCGTAGTAATTATAGGCGATCCCTAGTCAGTTCCTCTTCTTCCTCTGAGACATTTGGAAAGAAGAGACAATAGGATTGCAGAGATGGAAACATACCTGCTTGAACCAGGTGTCAGTTTTCCTTGCTGTGGTTTTCTGTTTAAATTTGTCTGAGAGTTTAGCTTCTGACCAATTAAAGATCATTTCAGGGAATTTCCCTGGTGGCCCAGTGGCTAAGACTCCACACTCCCAATGCCGGGGGCCTGGAGTCGACCCCTGGTCAGGGAACTGGATCCCACGTGCCACAACTAAGAGTTCACCTGCTGCGACTAAAGGTCCCTGCTGCAACGCAGACTCGGTGCAACCAGCACACACACACACACACACACACACGCACAAATAAATAAACATTAAAAAATAAAGATCATTTCAGCGCAGTCATTCTACACGCATGCTGCGCTACAGAAGGAAACCTGATCATTGTTCAGAGTGGAGCAGGAGAAAATTAACGTAGAAAATGTCTGTTCTTGACATGGAACTCTCCTGGCCCTCAGTGCTAGGGAGGGGGCAAACACAGATCCCAGGATGCGCACCGCTTACCTGGGCGCTGTCTTAGGTACTCACGCAGCACAGGCCAGCCCCTCAGCGGTTCCCTGGGCCTCCGAGGCTTTCCACCCTGTATGCTGGCTGAGAGACTTGCTCAGATGTGCGCAGATGGGACTGGACTTCTGGCTCTAAGTCAGATCTGTCCCCCATTCACTGAGAGATGTGACTGATCAGAGATAAACACACACATGTACGGGGGCATTCTGTAGTAGCCAGAGAGTCTGATCTGGGAAACCCCAAGTTTCTCTACCCCTGGGATCTCTCTACTCTCAAATCCAAACATCAAGGGTTTTGATGTTACCAGGAGTCTCTGCTACCCACACTCAGGAGCAATGTCATCTGGAAATCCTATTCCCACCTCCTGTAAATGCCCTGTAGAGCAGCTGTCACATCTAGGATGCTGTGGAAGTCTGGCCAGGTGTCCTGTGTACACTCAGGTAACCCTCCAGATATATCACACATCTCTGCTGTCTGGTTTAATCCCCCTAAATTATTCTAAATCCAAGAACGTGATGAATTTCTCGTAAACTTCTGACTATGAAGAGATTTCTGTTGGCTGAAAGAGAGGAACTCTGTTTCTTAGAGGGAAGTCAGGCCTGGGGGCCGGGGGCGCGGGGTGGGGCGGGCAGGAGGAAGGAGAAGGCAGCCAGCAGGCCTGGACCAGGTCTCCCGCCTCTCCAGCATGCACTTTCCCTGTAGCCAACAGGGTTAACCCATTTGCTTTTCACCTTACCTTGNTCCTGTGTACACTCAGGTAACCCTCCAGATATATCACACATCTCTGCTGTCTGGTTTAATCCCCCTAAATTATTCTAAATCCAAGAACGTGATGAATTTCTCGTAAACTTCTGACTATGAAGAGATTTCTGTTGGCTGAAAGAGAGGAACTCTGTTTCTTAGAGGGAAGTCAGGCCTGGGGGCCGGGGGCGCGGGGTGGGGCGGGCAGGAGGAAGGAGAAGGCAGCCAGCAGGCCTGGACCAGGTCTCCCGCCTCTCCAGCATGCACTTTCCCTGTAGCCAACAGGGTTAACCCATTTGCTTTTCACCTTACCTTGAACTTCAAGTGCCCTTTGGAGGAGGAAAGGTCCAGTGGAACTTGAGTGATGCATCTGGAGAGGGTAGACAAGCAGAGGTTAGACGCACTTAGGTTCTGACTAGAAGCGCCAGAACCGGCACTAAGCATCAGTAAATGCCATCAGTGTTGGGGAGAAGCACTTGTCTGGTGTGGGGCTCTGATCCGAGTCAGAAGCCGACACAGGGGATCCCCAGGACTGAGGAGCAGAGACCTGAGGACGAGATGTGTGTTCAGGTCTCTGCTCTGCCACCTGCCTTATCTGGGAATTAATACTACCATCTGGGCTGCCTAATTCAGAGGGTTGTATGGAGGCAAGGATGAGCTGGGAATGCCCTTTGCAAGGACTGTCAGTGGAGTAAAGATAAATCCGTGTGAGCAAAGGTGATCACCCTGGTGAGGATGATTTTGACCTCCAGCCTGGTGTGAGGGACAGAAAGCCCTGGTAAGACACGTGCACAAAACCGCAGAGTAGGGTTGGGAGCCGAGGCAGCCCCAGCTCAGTGTGGCCAACCAGCACGTGGCCCTGAGCAGAGTCCAGGGTCAGGAGCCAGGGCTGCTGCCTCGAGGCAAGAATGTGCACCCTCGCCCTTCTCTCTCCTTCTAGAATCACCAAAACTCTTCAGCTGGGAATAGAATCAGGAAAGCTCCTCGAGGGGGAAGTTTTGTGGGCTGAACCCTATTAAATCTATATTTAAGGTTCCATCCATTCATTATTGTATAACATTTCACAGTTATTTAAGGTGCACATTCAATTCAGTTCAGTCGCTCAGCCGTGTCCGATTCTTTGCGACCCTATGAACCGCAGCAAGCCAGGCCTCCCTGTCCATCACCAACTCCCAGAGTCCACCCAAACTCGTGTCCATCGAGTCGGTGATGCCATCCAACCATCTCATCCTCTGTTGTCCACTTCTCCTCCTGCCCTCATCAGGGTCTTTTCCAGTGAGTCAGCTCTTTGCATCAGGTGGCCAAAGTATTGGAGTTTCAGTTTTAGCTTCAACTTCAGTCCTTCCAATGAACACCCAGGACTGATCTCCTTTAGGATGAATTGGTTGGATCTCCCTGCAGTCCCAGGGAATCTCAAGAGTCTTCTCCAACATCACAGTTCAAAAGCATCAATTCTTTGGTGCTCAGCTTTCTTTATAGTCCAACTCTCACACTCGTGCATGACCTGGGAAAACCATAGCCTTGACTAGATGGACCTTTGTTGGCAAAGTGATGTCTCTGCTTTTTAATCTGCTGTCTAGGATGGTATTAACTTTCCTTCCAAGGAGTAAGCGTCTTTTAATTTCATGGTTGCAATCACTATCTGCAGTGATTTTGGAGCCCAGAAAAACAAAGCTGGCCACTGTTTCCACTGTTTTCCCATCTATCTGCCATGATGTGAAGGGACTGGATGCCTGAGGTTCTTTCAAAAACACCATGTCAGGAATCCTGTATTATTCCCATTTTACTGGCGAAGAAACTGAGGCTGAGATTGGGTGAATGAACTATGATCACACCACTAGTAACTTGAAGCAACCGTTTCTGACTTCAAGTCCTGTGTTCCCTGTAAATGCTGTTCAGTTCAGTTCAGTTCAGTCGCTCAGTCGTGTCCGACTCTGCGACCCCATGAATCGCAGCACACCANCTATGATCACACCACTAGTAACTTGAAGCAACCGTTTCTGACTTCAAGTCCTGTGTTCCCTGTAAATGCTGTTCAGTTCAGTTCAGTTCAGTCGCTCAGTCGTGTCCGACTCTGCGACCCCATGAATCGCAGCACACCAGGCCTCCCTGCTCATCACCATCGAACTACAAACCTAAAGGAAGACGAGAGAGAGGGGAGATGGGAGAGAGAAGAGAGAGGAGAAAGAAGAGAGGGGAAGCAGGAGAAAGGGGAAAGAGGAGAGAGGGGGGAGACTAGAAAGGGAAGGAGGTGAGCAGCGAAGCAGGGAAGGAGGAAAGGAAATAGAAAAGGGAAGAAGGAAAAAAGTCTTTTGAGAGAGAGGGGAGAGTTCGCACAATACACACTGCAAAAGCAAGGCTCAGTGTGGTGTGCTGTTCCCCTGAATCGTCACATGGCAAACCCTCGGCTCTACTCTCTACGGCTGCAGGAACTCCCATCCCATCCGGCGGCGGGTACAAGCACCTGCAGGACCCGGCATCGCAGACTTACACATCTCAGCCCTTCTTGGCACAGTCGCCCTGAATCCACCTTGCCAACAACTGGCCAGACAGGTCCTGGGCCCAGCGCTGGCCAGACAGGTATGGGGATGCCTCGGAGGACACCAGTCCTGGCCCCCCTCGCTCAGCCCTTTGAGCCCCGGGCTTTGGGGACGCTTGAGCTCCATGCGGAGCTCAGGTACCGAAGGTCCGAGAGGCAGCCGGGGTCACAGCTACCTAGCACCCCTGAGCGCCGCCCGCACCAGGGCGCGTTTGCATAAAGTTGCCCAGGTGAATCAATGAGTAGATGCAAATCAGTGAAGAAATAAAGAAAGAGAGAGCGAGAGAGCCCGAGTTCCTGCGTGCTCACAGCTCACGCGCTCGGGGAGGAGCCCCTGCTGGCAACACGGCGTTTAACGCCCGGGTCCTGCACAATCCAGCCTCTCGCGCGCTCTCCGGACAAAATGCCAGAAATTATTACTGTAGACAACAATCGCAATACCAGTTCTCTCTGCCCTCGCCGTTTTCTCCATCTTGCTGTCGGACTTTGGAATCCTTCTGGACAGCTCTCGCTCCCCGGCGCCCGGCGCCCGAGCATCCTCCTCACCTGGTGCCTGACTGCGTGCACTCCTGCTCCGGAACCGCGCACCGAGAGCGCCTGAGGCTGCAGGCAGGGAAGGGGACTTCCGCGGCCGGGAAGGGGGCGCTGTCCCCTAGAGGCTTCTGATCCTGCGGACCATCGTCCTGTCCGGGAGAGGCAGTGCAGTTAGAAAGGGCAGAGTCCTTCCAGGGGTCCTGGGCTGCCGCGCAAATACCCGAGGGGATCCCTTCTCTCTCTCCACAACTAGGGCCACCCCTGGCCAGGTACGGCCGTAGCCCCCCAAGGTTCCCGGAGCATTCCGATCTAGGATTTTAACTGAGATTTCTGGCAGAGGAGTTCAACAGGGGAAATGGCCTGCTGCTGCTGCTGCGTCGCTTCAGTCGTGTCCGACTCTGTGCGACCCCATAAGCAGCAGCCCACCAGGCTCCTCTGTCCCTGGGATTCTCCAGACAAGAACACTGGAGTGGGTTGCCATTTCCTTCTCCAATGCATAANGAAATGGCCTGCTGCTGCTGCTGCGTCGCTTCAGTCGTGTCCGACTCTGTGCGACCCCATAAGCAGCAGCCCACCAGGCTCCTCTGTCCCTGGGATTCTCCAGACAAGAACACTGGAGTGGGTTGCCATTTCCTTCTCCAATGCATAAAAGTGGAAAGTGAAACGGCCTAGGCTTCCCCAAATAGACCGCGGACACATTCACTATGCAAATCACCCCCCTCTCTCCGGGTCCCCAGTGCTAGCTAGCTCCGCCGGCTCCATCCCGGGTACAGAGCTGGAGCCTAGGGTGCTGCCTCTGGGTTCTGGCTGGAGGAGGTAGGAAAAGTAGGCAGTCTATTCTACGTGTAAAACCCTGGGCGCTGTAGATTGAAAGTGGGACTTGAAAACGAGAAGTTGCATTTTTTCCTTCCACTTACCAAGTCTTAACCCTGGCGCCGCTTCCGGAGAGTATGTTGCCCACAGAGGCGCCTGTGAACTCAGTCATTGCAGGCAGGGACCCTGAAGTCCAGGCTTAGAATTTCCTGGCGGCATGTGAGCAGTTATATTAACATCAACCGTCATGTATGTATGGAGTTTCAGCTTTCACGCACAGCCCTGTGAGGTCAGTCTTATCCTCCTCCCCATTTTGGACTGGGAGAAGAGCCCTGAGTCATGCATTAAATAACCCAGAACTGAAGACAGGTCCTGCCTCCAGACCCAAACCCATGGTCCTCTCTCCCAATGCCGGTGCTTTCAGAGTCACCTCGGCGGAGCCCAGCGGGATGGCTGCTCAGTAAATACACTGTGGATCCGATTCCAGGATAGGATTCCTCATGATTCCGTTTTATACAGTAGCGTGCGTCTGAGCCATATTTGCCCACTTGTTTATTCATCCACTTATTCGGCCTTTCCTGACCACCTACTGTGTGCTGGTGCTCAAGTGAGGAACAGTCCTATTCACACGATAAAGCACGATAAAGCTGTCCTCTGAGCAGGGCTTCCCATGCCCGATGGAGGGCCCTGAGCTTCCAGCCCGCAAGCCTTCCAGTGGAGGGCAGGCCCAGTCTAGTCTGGCGGGTAAGGGGAGGGGGGAGAAGGGGGGGTGCGGGAATCAGGAGGAGGGGAACTCGGGAGCCCGGGTTGCGCCAAAGTCTAGGATGGTCAGATGGCAGGGGTGGAGGGACAGGACTCTGCTCTGAGAAGCAGGACTGATAGTCAGCAGAGAACAGAGAAGACGGGAAAAGGGAATTTCACGAGAGAAAGGCTGGAGGCGAGGGAGCTGGAGGCTGGGACGCTAGAGACCAGGGTGGGGTGGGGGTAAATGTATAAAAAGAGAGACAACAGAGGCCAGGGTGAATGAGAGAACTGAGGCCGCAGGCGTGCTCTCTGAAGAGCCAGGGAACTGCTGAGCGTCGAGGGGACCTCCAGTGGGTGCCACGGAGAACCCGAAACGGGATCCAGCCCCCCTCCAGTCTCACTGGCTGCCCAAGTTGGCTGGGGGTGGAGGGCGAGACTGTCGCCGCCCAGGTCATTTACAAAAGCACGAAGTGTGTTCTTTCAAGAAGAGTTCACAGGCCGGGTGTCACGGCCAAAAGTCACTCGTGCCCGGCCGTTCCCGGCGAAACCTCTTTGGCTCCTATTCTTCGTAGGATTCCACGCACGGGAGGAGCTGGCGGAACCCGGCCCCGGGAGGCCGCGGCCCGTCGGGACGAGGGGCTGGAGGCCGGCTCCCGCTCCCGGGCCCCGCGATCTCCGGCGGCTCCCTCCTCCAGCCGGAGGCACCTGCGCTGTGGGCTAGCGGGCCTCGGGGCGGCCTCGGGGCTTGGGGCACGGATCCCCGGGAACCACCTGGGAGGCGGAGGGGCGGGCCGGGGGCGGGCGCACGCTGGGGAAGCGGCCCGCCTCCCGCCTCGCCTCCCGGCAGGTCGGAGCGGGGGCGCGGCGGCCCGGGGCGCGGCGGGGGGGCCCGCGCCGGGAAGGAGGGAGGGGCCGCGCCGCCTGCGAGAGTCATTGGAGGACGCGGCCTCTCGAAGCTGATAAATAAGGGGCCGGGCCGCGGCTGCCGGCCAAGTTGGACGCCGCAACCGGTGCGAGGGCCAGGTCAGCGCCGGCCCGACGACGCGAAGCGAGGCGACCCCCGTGCGGCCATGGCCTCGCTGCTGGGAACTTACCCGTGGCCCGAGGGTCTCGAGTGCCCTGCCCTGGAAGCCGAGCTGTCGGACGGGCTGTCGCCGCCGGCCGCCCCCCGCCCGCCGGGGGACAAGGGCTCGGAGAGCCGCATCCGGCGGCCCATGAACGCCTTCATGGTGTGGGCCAAGGACGAGAGGAAACGTCTGGCGGTGCAGAACCCGGACCTGCACAACGCCGAGCTCAGCAAGATGCTGGGTGAGTGAGCGGGCGGGGCGCGGCCCGAGGTCGGCGGCGGGCGCGGGTCTGGCGGCTGAAGGCCGGGCGGGGGTAGTGAGGGCGCGCGGGGCGAGGCTGGCACGGACTCGGCGTGGGGGACGCACCGTGCCCGCGAGGCTGGGCATCTGGGCGAGCGTGGGTGTGCGCGCGGGAACTGGGATTCCGAGCAGGGACGCGTGGACCAGGCCCAGAGTGAACTGGCGCGGCCCGCCGGGGTGGCCGGGGAGCCCAGTTCGGGGCCCTGGGGCACGGGCGGGTCTGAGCTGCGGCCTGGCGCGCACGGACAGGTCGGGTGTAAGGGAGCAGGAAAACCCATCCCCCGCCGAGCTTCACCACGGGCAGTCACAGGAGGTCGTACCTCTCATTAACGAATATTCGTGAAGAGAGACCTTGCTGTGGCGCAGTCCTGCTTTAGCTTAATTATCAAGCCAACAGCAAAATGGGCTTGATTCGGGCCTCTTTCCCAGGCGCAGGAGTGTAGAAAATTTGATTCGGATGCTTAGGACGGCCTGTGCGGGTATGTCCGAGAACCCGGCCAGTTCCCGGGGCTGCCCTGCGGTCCCAGCCCCGGACGCCGGACTGGGGACAAGTCAGGCCAATAGAGAAAGGATGTTCTGGAGGTCGGGGGCTTCTTCCGTCTCCACTGTCGGAAGCTGGGCACCATATCAGCTCCAGCCAACGCCTAACCTCTTTGCCCTTCGTGGTGGTTTTTATTCATTTTGACGGATGGGAACCTTTCAAAGCACTTTGTGTGCCCCAGCAGGCGCCAGGCCCTGTAAAAAAGGACAGTGTGTGCTCACCCGAGGCTGGCCCTGCCCCCAGCAACCCCACCCGGCCCATCTTGGAGCCTCTTCTTTTTCCTTTTTCCGCTGGAGCTTGGGGCTCCTTCCTCAGATCGGTAGAATGAGGCCTGACACCCCTCTTTGTGCTGTCTAAAACCACAGGCCCTCTGGCACAAAGGGTCCTCTTGCAGTCTAATTGCCCTTTCAAAGCAGCTGATAGAGTGCTGGTTTCAAAGAGCCTCCCACCTTCTGCCCAGCCCCCTGGCTAGATGTTCCCAAGACGAGTTAGTGGGCCAGTGTGTTTTAGCGAGGCCTGTCCCAGATAAAAAACACTTAAAATCATACTTTATAATGTGTTGGTATAAAGACAAATATATTAAGATATACAATAATAAAACAGTTTCTTCAAGCAGAAAGTTTATATTTTTCTTGAGATTTCTAAAGCAATGAAAACACTTTTTTTCAGTGAGCCCCTAAATGTAATATTTTGGTGTGGCCCAGGTGCTATGCCTGTTGCCCAAGCACAGCTCTTGTGACGCGGATAGAGCAGGCCCAGCCAAAGGTGGGAGAACTCAGTTTGGAGAGCCTTGCAGGATTGGGGCTGCCTGCTCCCAGGAAAAGGACAGGCAAAGGGACGTGGGTGACAAATGCCTACTGTGAGCTGATTCCTATTGGTAGTTGGGACTTAGACTTCTAGAGGTTACAGTGCAATTTGCAGGAAAGATATGGATTCCTTCCTGCTTAACCACACAGCCCCTGTCACTAGGCAAAGGAAACTGACCTAGTGTTGCTTTGAAAAATGTGGATTTTCTACACCTGCTGAAGCGGAGCGGGCAGCAGGATGATCTGTTTCCATCCCCAGCCCGTGATCTTGCCCAGCCCTTTCCTTTCTGACTTAGGAAAGGGAAAGGGCTGAATGCAAGAGCCCAGACTTTTTTGACTATTAGCTCTCCAGTCTTTGACTCTGAAAACTTCACACAGTAGCACTCATGTATGTTATGAACGAGAAAGCAGGTAAAGACAGTTACACATTTAGTGCTTTTTAAAATGAACCTATATTTTATGGATACTACAATATCTCGGTACACTCAGAACCTTGGAGTCACCTTTTATATTCAGTCCACAGTCAGGGTGTGGGTGTGTCTGGGTCTTGGGCCTCTTGCCACAACTTGTGGCCTTAACCACAGGCTGGAAACTAATGGCCAACTCCAAATCTGGAGTTCCTGACAGTGCTCGCTCCGGTAGCACATATACTAAAATTGGAGTCCCTGACACTTTTAAAGTTGCCTTTTCAAGTGACAGCTAACTGTATTAATTGACAACTTCACTGAAATAGTGTTATATACTTTCATCCAAACGGCACTGGATGATCACCTTCCTCCAGCCCCCTCTGTGTACCTGACACCCAGGGCCAGCCAGCACCCCCGTGACGGGCAGCCACACACGTCGCTCTGGACTTGGCCCTGTGCCGAGGGCTCTGGGTGGGAGATGCAGCCGCTTTCCTTCCAAGATTTGGGGCAGGGGGCTGCCCTCTGGGCTAGTTTGTCTCAAACTTCAGGATACAGTAGAGTCATAGGGGAACTTAAGTTCCCAAGCCTACCCTAGGGGGTGTCCTAGGGTGTCCAGAAGTGACCTTTAGAAAACCTGCAGCGGGATGGGCAATGTGCTCTAAGAAAGAAAGAGACACTAATTACGTAGTAACACACAAGTGAAAAGGATGAATGGAAAGTACACATGAGAGCAGCATTTGTGCACCAGTGGGACACGAGTGTCGGATGCTGCTTCAGAAGAGCGTTTTGGGGAGCATCCCAGTGTATTTTTTACTGCAGGGAAAACAAAGATCCAGGGAAGGTAAGGGGTTTACTTCTGTATGGAGGGTCAGTGACTGATAAGGTGCCCTCTCCCATGGTCACAGTAGACAGTTAGAAGGCATAGCTTGTGTGTGTGTGTGTGTGTGTGTGTGGCATGAAGGTTCTGTTTGACCTTCAGATGTAAGGGCTAATCCTTTGTTGCCATAAGTGAGATCCTGTAATTTACATCTTGTAATTTTACCTCCATCTGTGAAGCTGTTGACTGATCCTGAGTACCCTCACAAGAAAGCCTGTGTTAGATGTATGCCACAAATAAATAATATAGTGTTACTTCCTGAAGGGTAGCGATAACCTAGGAAGGCAGAGTTTTCATTAGGATGCACAAATGATAAGAACTGACCCTCAGAAGGGAAAAGGGAGCCCAAATGAATGTTGCAGTCTACATATTTTTGTCCTGTGGGTGACACCGGATTAGGTGGACCCTTCACTGAGAATCTCACACTGTTTATACATTCCTGTTGTCTGGTGGCTTTGATAGGAGAGGTGCCTGTTGTGTGTGTGTGTGTGTGTGTCTTTTGCATGAGTGCCTTGGAGCATGCAAGTGGGAGAGGTTGGTTTGGCCTTACTGCACGTGCAGGATGTGGGCTGAGAAGAGGGTGTGGAGTGTGGGGCGCCTTGTGTGAAGAGGGGGCACTGGGGTCGGGGGGAGGGACAGGGGACCCGAGGCAGCAGGCCCCAGTCGAGACAGGTGCACCGGGCGCCCCCAGCAGCTCGCTGAGCTGTGCGGAGGCTGACGGCGGCCTTGTCTGACTTGTGTGAGCAGGAAAGTCGTGGAAGGCGCTGACGCTGTCCCAGAAGAGGCCCTACGTGGACGAGGCGGAGCGGCTGCGACTGCAGCACATGCAGGACTACCCCAACTACAAGTACCGGCCGCGCAGGAAGAAGCAGGCCAAGCGCCTGTGCAAGCGCGTGGACCCAGGCTTCCTGCTCAGCTCGCTCTCCCGCGACCAGAACTCCCTGCCCGAGAAGCGGGGCGGCGGCCGAGGGGCGCCGGGGGCGAAGGAGGACCGGGGTGAGTACTCTCCGGGCTCCGCGCTGCCCGGCCTGAGGGGCTGCTTCCACGACGGCCCGGCGGGCGGCGGCGGCACCCCGGGCGGCGTGGACGCGTACCCCTACGGGCTGCCCACCCCGCCGGAGATGTCACCCTTGGACGTGCTGGAGCCGGAGCAGACCTTCTTCTCCTCCGCGTGCCAGGAGGACCAGGCGCACTCCCGCCGCGTCGCCCCCCTGCCCGGGCCCCCCTACTCCCCGGAGTACGCCCCCAGCCCCCTCCGCTGCGGCCCGCCCCCGGGCTCNCTCTCCTCTCTGAGCTCCAGCGGGGACTTGATGGGATCTAGCTCTTACAGCTGGTGTTGATGTCATCCATTTGTGTAGATGTGTATAAGAGACAGCTACTCCCCGGAGTACGCCCCCAGCCCCCTCCGCTGCGGCCCGCCCCCGGGCTCCCTGGCCCTCGGTCAGTCCTCGGGCGTCCCTCTGATGTCCGGCGTGCCTGGCTGTCCCCCGTCTCCGGCCTACTACTCCCAGGCCGCCTACCCGCCTCTCCACTGCAACCTGCACGCCCCCCTGGGCCAGCTCTCCCCGCCTCCCGAGCATCCCGGCCTCGACGCCCTGGACCAGCTGAGCCAGGTGGAACTCCTGGGGGACATGGATCGCAATGAATTCGACCAGTACTTGAACACTCCCGGCCACCCAGACTCTGCCGCCGGGGCCCTCGGCGGGCAGGGCGCGGTCTCTCAGGTGACGCCGACGGGCCCCACAGAAACCAGCCTCATTTCCGTGCTGGCTGATGCCACGGCCACGTACTACAACAGCTACAGCGTGTCATAGAGCCCGGGCGGCCCCTCCGGCCGGCCTCGCCGCCGCCGGTCCTTCCCGCGCCGAGCGCAGCGCCGCCGCCGCCGGTCCTTCCCGCGCCGGGCGCAGCGCCGCCGCCGCCGGTCCTTCCCGCGCCGGGCGCAGCGCAGCGCCGCGGGGTGGGCAGGGACTTCCAGGAGCTCTGCG
>SJYX01017910.1:116661-151294 GCA_006410675.1 Oreotragus oreotragus
CGCCAAGATAAGTTCTTTGATAGCTCAGCTGGTAAAGAATCTGCCTGCAGTGCAGGAGACCCTGGTTTGATTTCTGGCTCAGAAAGATCTGCTGGGGAAGGGATAGGCTACCCACTCCAGTGTTTTTGGACAGCTGGTAAAGAATCCACCTACAATGTGGGAGACCTGGATTCCATCCCCGGGTTGGGAAGATCCCCTGGAGAAGGGAAAGGCTACCCACTCCAGTTTCTGGCCTGGAGAATTCCATGGACTGTATAGTCAGTGGAGTCACAAAAAGTCAGACACAACTGAGTGACTTTCACTTTCTTTTCACTTTCATACATTTCAAAAGAAAATACATGCCTGAATATTTACAGTGCGTATGAGACACGCACAACATACACACCTTCGTGCTCAGCCTGAATCAGATACCGTTTGCTGACCTTGGCAACTTCTTGTCAGCCTTCCGTTCCTAAAATGACCCAAAGAACAGGGACCTGGAAGGACTTTTAGCACCATAGCATCAGTTTCTTTCAGTCTGAATGTGCTGATTTCTTAAGCAAAATTTCACCATGCTCCACCTTCTGCAGATGCAAAAAGATCTTCCTTTCCTCTGTTTCCATCTTCCTTTCATGGACTTTCCTTTTTCTCTTCTTTTCTGTTCTTTCTCCACCCCTGAATTGGCTACTGATTCAAAGATCCCTTGACTTAAAAATTCCAGGCCCGATTCCTATGGCAGAAATGGGATTTTGTTCTCCTCACCAGCCCTCTGGTTCTTCAGGTAACATCTTCGGCCAACACATCAAAGCAACTTCCCTTTATTATACTTACTTCCCAAAGAATAGAAATGCACTGTGATTCAGAAAATATTTCTGAGCCCTGACCCCATCCCCAAAACATTTCCATCCTTCCTCCAAGTCTCCATTGAAGGAACATACCTATCAGACATAAAAGACAGTCGTCTTATGATTTCAGCATTTTATTGCCTATATGAAATATGTGTTTTTATATATTTTCCTATTATTTTCACCTTATATTTTGTATTGTTGAAACTCCTTTTTTTTTCCTTCCAAGGAATTCTCTTGTAAAATCACTTATAAGATATGATTAATCTTTATGCTATTACTGTATGTGACTTTTGGTAATAAATAATAAACCATGGACAATATGATTGGTGCAGTCCAAAATGTGTATTAATAATCTTATAAAACAGTATCACAGACATTAAGCTAAACTGTTCCATTTTCTGTAGGAACTATATATGCTTTGGAATGGTTGTAGATATTGGTTTGCCTAAAATATTTAATTTAAATAAACATTTTTGTACCACGACCATTCTGTCATTTGAAATACAGTTTGGTGAAGGAAAAAGTTGTCAAGTGAGGTGTAGATATTATGCCAGTTCTCCGTCTGGTGTTGGTCAAAATGTTCTCTCCATCATCTTTTTTATTTAAAAAAACTTATCTTGGAGTGGTTGATTGGTTGATTTTATGAATTATGGTAGAGATAAACCCTAATTTTACACCTTAGAAACAGTGTCATTCTTCTTGATATTGAAAGAAAAGACAAATTCACAGCCTAGTTGCAAAACAATTTTCCCCTCAGAAAGGATGACTTCACACTTGTAAGGTGGAACGCAGTGGTTGTCAGACTGTCTTGGAAAGTGGGGCCCAAGTATTTGCTTCCTTAAGGCTTCCTTAAGGGGAAACACCATTTCCCTCTTCTTTTTGAAATCATCTTTTGAAGACTATTTAGATTGTCCTCTTTCCTACGCATCTAGGGATGTGGTCTTACAAGAATCATGTGCTCGCAAAGCTCCCTGGAATGTTGCAGAGAAAACAGGGCAACACGAGGGTGGGTAATTAAAGGATGTAATATCTTGTTAAGGTTTAGGATGAAAATCCCAGCCAAACGGTGTCCGGAAAAAAACGATGATTCCTCAGTCCCCAGGCCATTCACTACATCTGGCTCCTCTCTGTGGGAAAGCCGTTGTAACTTGTTCATGTCAATAGAAGCCCTGTTTTCTTCCAGGGCCTCTGGGCCAAGGAGTGGGTCTTGGGAGGGTCCGATCGGGCAGATGTTCTTTCTGCAAATTGGATCGTAATCTCTCGTCATTACTTTAATAGCACTTTATAGATGTAGGGAGTTTTACAGCAAGTTTTATGGTCTATTTCTCATCCCCAGCCCCAGATGGGGCCCGTCATCACTCCACCCCATTGCACAGTCAGGAACACTGAGGCTAAGGGAGGGAGGTGGCACCCTGGGGTCACCCTACTCAACTGGTGGAGGCTGGTGTTTCAGCACTTTGTCAAATACATTCGCTGGCATTGACAGTCTCCCAGTGAGAAGGCTCATGCCTTTTATAGAGACTCGCCAGACATAGGATTACATCCGGCCCGTTTTTACCTCTCACATCCCAGGGAAAAAGGATGGACAAAGGAGAAATGACAAGGCTAGCATTAGATGACACCCGAATTCCTTGCTGCCTAGGCCCGCCAGCGTGGCCAGCCAACAGTGGCCGCCTGCAGCGTCATCACCTGGCAGGAGAGCACAACGTCCACTGGCCGTATCTATGGGTCAGTGTCAGTGTCCGGCCCTGGATGGGGCCAGAGGGGCGTGTTTCATTCCGGGCCATACTGTGGGGCGAGGGTGGTACTCCTTGGCTTCGGGAGGGCAGGACCCTGGCCTGCGACAGGGAGCTTTCTCGCTTTTGCTCAGCTATGAGTAAAATGGCCATGCCTGGAAGCCAGGGGTATTGTAGAGTTTTAGCCGCCCCTCCCAGGTCCCCAGCTCTCCTGCCTGCCCCTCCCGGAACAAGCGTACTTTTGGCTTTGGCTGATGAGAATTGATGTGCGTGCACCGTTTTATGGGTTGTTTTCCTAAAACACGAATGTTACCACGTCACACTTCCTTAAGACCCTTCAGTGCCTGTGCATCGCCCATGGCACACAGGGTCCCCAGGGACCCCTCGAGGCTCATGGATCCGAGGGGGGCCCTGATACTGTGTCCACCCCACCCCCTGCCCCTTCCCCACAGTGTACCCATGGCCTGGAAAGCCTATTGTTCTCTGAAGATGCTTCTTTCCCCATGCTTCTGTGCTCTTCGCAGCACTATTCCCCGACGAGGGAGACCCTCACTCTCACGGCCTGGCTGATGACATCCACCCACTGTCCAAATCCAGCTCAGACACTCCCATTCGTGGTGGCCGGGGGTGGGGCGCAGGGCACTCTCCTCTCTGAGCTCCAGCGGGGACTTGATGGGATCTAGCTCTTACAGCTGGTGTTGATGTCATCCATTTGTGTGAGTCTTCCCCAGCAGGGCAGATAATAGCTGCTCAACAGGTAAGTGGGTGAATACATGAATAAGGTAAACATCTGAGAAGTCCTGCAGGTATTCCGGTGAGTCCTGGTGCTAAAGACCAGAAATCTTCTGGGCCCCTAATCTCCCCACTCATCTCCCTGGAAACCCGGCCCCTGGAGCCCGTGTGTGTGCAGTTCTCAGGGCTCTGAGACAGAATGTGATGCAGCCATGGCCGTATAGCCTCCCCTGTTACAGGAGGAAACGACTCAGGAGCTGGACAGAGGACCCAAGCATCTCCTCTCCCGCCTCATCCTACAGTTCCAAAATACAGCTGAGGGCAGATGACTTGTAGCTTCCTACCTTTCCTTTTGAAAAGGCTTTGCTGTTGATTTCATCCCCGTGAAAGGGATTTGGACAGAAGGAAGGAAGGAAGGGAACGAAATATTTATCTGTTTATCATCTGTCCACCCATTGAACCCATCCACCTACTTCACTTACTTCATCTTTCTACGCATCCATCCACCCACTTAACCATTTATCACCTATCTAGCTATCAGTTCAGTTCCGTTCAGTTCAGTCGCTCAGGCATGTCCGACTCTTTGCGACCCCATGAATCGCAGCCCGCCAGGCCTCCCTGTCCATCACCAACTCCCGGAGTCCACTCAGACTCACGTCCATCAAGTCCGTGATGCCATCCAGCCATCTCGTCCTCGGTCGTCCCCTTCTCCTCCTGCCCTCAGTCCCTCTATAGAGACACGTGTATTTTATGATAGGCATTTTTAGTCATTAATATTAAATAGACATTTTCTTACATCCTTAAACTTTATTTTTCTGCTAAGAGTGTTGAAAAGGGCAGTTGAAAAATCAACATGAAAAAAATATTAGAAAAATTACAGACTCCATGACCTTGATATAACTGGTTCATTTTTGTATACTCAGCTCCCCAGTCCTGGATTCAAGCGTTCAAGATATAGACACCATTGGTATTTGGTTCTATCCTTTCAACATCCTATTATGGAAATTTTGCCACATTGACAGCTGTCTTCGTGTTTATCACTTTTGATGACAACACAGTACTTCAGTGTATGAATGTGGCTTGATTTACTTGGTACTAGGTAACTAAGTTGTTCCGTTCTCGTTTTTTGCCATTATAAATAGCACGCAGTACACGTTTACTCGTTTCTGTCCTTGGCTAGATTCACAGTCAGGTATCGCAGGTCCGAGCTATGAGTGAGTTACAGCTTTTCATCGAGGCACAAAACGGCTCCATGCAGGCAGTCCCCAGAATGAACTCTCTCCTACCAGGAAGAAGGCAGGCTCCTGAGGACAGTTTTTACTGGATTCCTGTCTGCCCATTCCCAGGGGCCTTCCCCTGTCACGGCAGCTCGTCTTGCTGAGGACCAGTGATGAGCTGACCGCCGGCTTCACCGACACATTGGAGGTATTCCTCTCCTCAGTCACCACAGTAGACAGCACACCCTTGCCAAAGCATCAGTTTACTCTATGGAAGAAAGCCTTCCTCTGTCAGTCAGTGTGGGAACCGAATTGGTCCTCAGAGTCCCCCAGGACACAGGGCAGCTGGCTGCATTCACAGGGCGCTCAGAGCTCCAGGGAGCAGGAGAGGGTCTGGAAAGAGTTGGGAACCAGGGAAGGAGTGACCTCCCCCCACCCCTGGATTTTGATTGGAACTTGGGCTAATCTCTGGACCTGTTCTCTCATCCACAACAGACAGGTAGTGAATTTCTGGGCTCATGAGAAATTGCAAGGCTTTATACACATGTACAGAATAGCTGTTGTCTACTTCAGATCTCTTTAAGCAATTTTTATTACTTTTAGAGCTGGAGGCTGGTACTAGATTAGAAAGCCTGCAGCCACGTGTTTGTCAGTTTATCACACTGAGACCGATTGCGCAATAGACCTCACGATGTGGGAGAGGGGCTTGTAGAGAGGAACCCTCCGTTCCCTTGTCTGGCACCAAGCTGGGATTAACAGAGACAGTCTGGGTCATTTCCCTGTCTCTACTGAGGACTGCGTCTTAGCCATTCTTCTTCAGACGGGTTTCTAATTGATTGGGGTCCTCTACAGAAAGGGGTTTTTCTCTCTTAAGAGAGTCTAATGAGTTCCATCATCAAAAAGTTCTTTCTCAGGACTTGGCGATTCAGAAAGATCCTTGACTTGATAAGACTCTGAGCTTCCACTCCAGGAGGGGCGGATTTGATTGCTGGACAGGGAACAAGATCCCGTATGCTGCACAGTGCGGCCAGAAAGGTTTTAAAAAGTGCTGTTTTGTACCTTTCTGTGCTTCGCCTAAATCCCTCCTGCTCGGTATAAATCCATGTACGCTTGATGTCATCTGCCATGGTGCCCAAGCGGTCCTCCCCCTGGAGGCCGGTGGTCATGCTCTTCCCCTCTTCAGCATGGGACCGTGTAGACAACCCAGTGCAGCCTGGATTCCCTCCAGATCCTCTCAGGCCTGCCTTCCCTTGAACCGGAGGGACATGGGATCAGGGTGGGGGTGACAAGGAAGGTCCCCCTGTTATACAAACCATGAGCGAGGAAGGCGGGGGACCACCCGAGACTGGGAGAGGACTCTATTATGGGCACTTCTGGGATGTTCTACGTGTAGGCACGGAGTGTAGCCATCTCTCACAGGGCCACACCTGGGCCAACAGGTGAGTCCCCTGGCTCTGCTCACTGTCCTTTCACTGGTCACTCACCTTCCATCCATCCACGAGGCCTTGGGGAGGCACAGTTCTAGGACAAATTGGGGAACCTTAAAACAAGGAACATAAGCCCCTGGATTCTGGAAAAATCAGTGGATTCTGATGAGTGAAATATCTTTGCAGCAGGGGCCTCAGGGCCGTTGTGTCTTAGAGGTTCTGTTGATGGGACCTGAGAGACGTGGTCGACTCCCACAGGTGGGGGGCCCACCACGAGGATGGGTGCCCCAAGGTGTCCACGTGCTCCACACATGTCCCTGCATGCTGGCTTGTCCTTATGACATCCGAGAACCCAAGAGAGCTGTGTAGCTCCTCCGCTCCAATTTTGACAAGCCTTATGACTTCCTTTTTCTTTATCCCCTTTCCTGAAAAATAGAAGCACCAGCTGCCACATCTCAGGGTGCTGTGAAGGTCCAGGAAAGCATGTGTAACATCCTCAAGAGCTGCAAGACAGGGTATAATAAGATAGATTGATTTGTTCCAATGTGGACCATCGATCGAATTAGGTGTCCTCGTGTAAACAAAGCAGTTACAATTTTACTGTAAAGAATTCTCATCCTAGCTCTGTGACCTTGAAAAAATCAGAGGTCAGAGCTGGGAGGAATTTTTTTCTTGCTTTGTTTATTATTTATTTACTTTTGGCTGCACTGGGTCATGTTGCTGCACACAGGCTTTCTCGAGTTGCAGCGTGTGCGGACTCCTCTCTTACGGTGCAGAGGCTTCTCACTGAGGTGGCTTCTCCTGTTGTGGAGCACACGCGCAGTAGCTGTGGTGTATAGGCTCCTTGGCATGTGGGATCTTCCTAGACTAGGAATTGAACCTGGGTTCCCTGCATTGGCAGGCAGATTCTTATCCACTGGACCACCAGGGAACCCCAGGAACTGTTATCGTGTTGTCAATCCCCAGATTTGATGAAAAAGGAACTGGAGGCCAGGAGAGGTCAAGGGATTCACTTGAGAGGGAGCAGCTTGGAGCAGAAACTGGTGAAGGGCCTCGAGTGCGGAACTGTGAAGGGGAGGGGCCAGGAGGAGGCCCGCCCCTGAGGACCCAGCCTGGTCAGTCATCCTCAGCAGTGCTGGCCCAGGAGGCTGGCTGGGACAGGGCTGGCCTCTCTGCTGGATTGGGGGGATCTCACCCTTGAGCAGGGGTTGGGAGGGGGGTGGCTAGTGGCCCAACAAGGACACAGGTGATGGGACAAAGTGTTCCTCAGAATGCATCTGGTAGGGGATGCAGGAACCTGTGAGTGGGCATGCCCAGGAGACTTCCCAAGAAGGTTCTTCCTGGATTCCTGCATCCTCCGGGTGCTGACCCAGGAGATGGGGGCTAGGGATGAGTGTCCTGGGAAGGGAGAGCTTCAGTGTGCTCTGGTGGGAGGTGGGCACATGGCCCTAGGCGCCCAGGCCCTTCTAGGAATGGGGGAGGGGGCACAGAAGGACCTGGACGTCTCTAGGAGCCTGGGCCCCTTTGTTGTGTTTCTGCCACCCCCGCCTGCCCCCTGTGACCAGGCTGCAGGCGCCCAAAAAGGTAGTAGGTGGTTCAGGGTTGGCAGAGGGGCTGGGAAGCCGGGGCAGGGCCCCAAAGTGGCCATCAGAGCCCAGCATTGTCTGCCTCCCTGGTGGCTGGGGGACTGAGGGGAGGACGAAGAGCTGCAGGAGGGGCCCGGCGGGGGCGGAGGAGCAGCCTGGTGCCGAGTGTTTTCCTGCCCCTGGGAGCTGCTGTGACCAGGAGGAGGAGGATGTGGCCTGAGCCCAGTGTTTCCTGCCTGATAAGCCGGCCCCTCCCTGGGAGCCACGGCCAGGCTACCTTCGCGCCCAGAGCCCTGCCCAGGGAGGGGCCGGCTGAGGAGGAAAATCACTTCTCCAGATTAGCCAGCCCAGGCCGAGCCTTCCTCCCGCGCCCCGTCCCGAAGCAGCCACAGGAAACGGGGCTGGGGCCAGCACGCCCAGGGGTCCCCACCTTCAGAACACTCAGGCTCCAGGCCCAGGGACTCCGGCCTGTCTTGGGGCCTCAGAGGCCACGTCCCCCGAGAGCAGACGCCTTCCTGCTCCAAAGTCAATCATCTCCAAGGAGGGCAGGGAGTGTAAATCTTTTTATGTGTTTGTCAGATCTCTCAGGCTGCAAAGCTGGTCCATTTCTTCAGTGTCAGTCCATGCACCAGCCCCCTCCTACCTGGCCGCCATCCGAGGGCAGAGGGCGGACAGTGGTGGGCTTGGCAGGCCTGACGTCAGGCTGGCGCAGAGGGAGGGGCCAGGGCTGCCCTGGGCCCCAGCTGCTGCCCTGCTCTGCCCTAATGGGCTATGTGGCTGGAGTGAGATCTCGACCCTCTCTGAGCCTTGCTCCCTCCTAACTGGAAGGGTGAGGAGCAACAGCCACACAGGAGCAGAGGGTCTCCCTCCCCGGGACTTGGGGAGCTGCATGGGCGGTGACCACCCCCCTGAGAAGGGCTGGCTCTCAGAGAGCAGCCCATCCCCACTGAGGGAGGAAAGGAGGGCCTGGAGGGGCAGCACCTGCTCATTACTGTCACCTCGAGCTGACTTCCCCTGCTCTGCTTTCCTCTCCCGTAGAGAACGTCCTCTCTGGTCTCGCTCCCACCATCCTGTCCCTGGGCCCAGTCTCCTCCCTGGGAGCCAGGATACCTGGGACTCCAGGTTGGGGGCAAGGATTATGCCTAGGACCCCAAGGCAGACGAGAGGGGACTTCTCAGAGACACCAGTAATGGAGAGGGTAGGGGGCTGCTCAGACACACAGCCATCAGTGGGGACCCCACCAGGACTGTAGGCTGCCGACATCCAGGCATGCCCTGCCCCCCCCTCCCCCCGCCCCTGCCACTCCAGCAGCTGGCTTTCTCACAGGCCCCCTGCTCTGGGCACTCTGCCCCCAAACTGAGGTGCACCTCCTCACTCAAGCCCAGACCTGCTCCCCAGGCCCCTGATAAAGGCACCCCCTCCACCCTCATCGGGAAGCCAGTTCTTGGTCATTAACGTGCACAAAGGGAGAATTTAATGCCCAGCACAGGTGAACATGTGCTTGCTTTGCAGAAAACATGTGCATAGGGATCGGTGGACAGGCTAGCGAGCACGTGCATGAGGACACGTGGGCAGCACTCTGCCCTTCACACTTGGGGGCACTGTCTGCAGAGCGCTTCTGCGTGCGGTGTTTCCCGTGACCATGGCAGCCGTCCCGATGCAGGTATGATTATACCCTTTCACAGGTGGAGCTCATGCTCAGGTGAGGCAAAGCAGGGCTGAGTCAGGTCCGGTCACTGAGAAGCAGAGATGTGAATCCCTCCCATGGAGCAGGAGACAAACGTGCCCTCCCCGGTTCCTGCCTCAGAGGATGGACTGTCTCTCGGCTGTGCCTGGGGTGAGTGTCCACCCACCACAGCTGACCTGACCAGCTGGTGGGCGGCAGAGAGGAAGGTGGGGAATCCTCTGGGCTGCTTGTCGGCCCACAGCCTGGCTGATGGTGCAGGGCCACGCGAGCTGCCTGGGTGGTGCCGTCCCCTGATCTGGGGTTGCCTGATCATGGGAGGCCTGTAGACAGGAGAGGTGAGTGAAGGAAGGAAAACTGTATTCTAAGCCTTTCCGTTTTACGCTCTGCAGAGCTGGCTCAGCCACTTGTCTGCTGTGTGACCTTGTGCAAGTTACTTTCCCTCTCTGGGCCCCTGTAAATTAGGAATCTGGACTTGAGAGTTTCTAGAGGCTAGAATACCCTGGTTCTCTGAACCTGTGAAAAGGAACAAGAAGAAGAGGTGTTCCCCTCCTTTCTACCCCTGGCCTCAGCCTAGGAGTGGTCTCTAGGCAGTCATGGGGGGGTGGGGCCCTGGATGGGGTCTCCCTGAGCTGCACACTTCTGTGCTGGGGGTGTGGCTCCCACATTCAGGCCCTGAACACATCCTTCCTCGTCATTCCTTCTTGCCTCAGCTGCCTTGGGCTCTCGCCCAGCCTTGTCACCAGGCCACAGCCTAAGGCCCCTAGACACCTGGCTGGGCCCCAGTTCTATGTGTCACCAGGCCTTGGCACCACCTCCTTGGAACTCTGCCTCACCTTGCCCAAGTCACCTGATCCATCTACCTATCCACAGAGGGTGTTTGGCCTGACAAAATGAGGCAAGAGGCCTCTGCTCTCAGAGCCCAGCCTGGTAGGTCCTCACGTAACCCTGATACCCAGGAGCATCCCTCCCATCAGGCAGGACCAAGTGAAGGCTGCAACTGGGCCCTCTGTGGCCAAAGGGGACTCCAGGACTCCATCCTCCCAAGCCCACAAGTGCTGTCCCCTCCCAGGCCTCCCCACAGTCACTTGAGTGTGGTCCTGAGGCCAGCCAGAGGGGGCCAGAGGGGCCCATAATGTCTGCAAATGTCCCTTTGGGACAAGCTTCTGCCTGCTTGCTACCACCAGCAAGGTGAGGCCCAGACCTCTCTGAGGGATACTCAGGCCCCAACCCAGCTGGCAGCCTCCTCTTCCCTGACTTACTGCCCACAGTGCACCCTGTATTCTGGCCACAGCAGATTTCCAAATGGGGCTTGTTTCCTCATTCCCCCATGCCTTTGCTTAGGCTGTTCCCTCAGGCTGAAACGCCCTTCCCCGCATCTTCACTTGGTGAACTCCTATTCATGTCTCAGGACGCAGCTCGGATGTTTCTCCTCTCAGAAAGCCTCTTCCACGCACCCTCCACCCATCCAACCCACCTCCCCCAGCCTGCGTCCCCAGAGAGTGTGCATGTTTCCACCAGCCTCTCATGCAGTACCGAGCATGTGATAATGCAATCTGTTTTCCAGCCTGTGTCCTCCCACTAGTCTAGGAACGGATTTATCTGGGAAAGGCATCTTCTTTATCTCTGATTCCACGGGGCCTGCTCCATCCATGCCAGGCACACAGTAGATGCCCAGTCAGCATTTGCTGGATCATAGTAGCTGCTCAGGGTCCGCCCTCTGCTCAGTGTTTGATCTTAGACGAGTTGCTTCATTTTTCTCTGGGACTCGGCTTTCCTACTTGTAAATCGGTCAGTACTCGCTTATGTTGAGAGATTTCAGGTTACGGTAATTAAAAATAGAAACTCAGGGGATGGTCGATGGGGAGTTTACACTCATGATGCGATCTCTCCCTCTCTTCTTTTTAAACCTGGCTGCGCTGGGTCTTCGTGGCTGCTGGGGCTTCCTGCTCATTGTGGTGGCTCGTCTCGCTGCGGAGCACAGGCTTCACAGGTTGCAGCATGCAGGCTCACTGCTGCTTCACTAGTTGCAGTAACAGTGGCGCGTGGGCTTCGTTGCTCCTCAGCATGTGGAATCACCCTGATCCGGGGATCGAACCTGTGTCCCCTGCGTTGGCAGGCAGACTCCTATCCACTGTACCACCAGGGAAGTCCCACAATCACCTTTTGATGATCACTGGAAAATTTTAATTCTACACTGGCCGTCTGCCACCTTTTAGTCTGTCTGTACCCCACCCTTGGCCATCTGTGAGGAATGAAACCTATTTGTAATGTCCCCAGAGGAGCCGGTCAGGAAGAAAATCGGTGCTACATGTGGGGAGATGATACATACAGATATATATTACACAAACTCATATATATATATGTATATCACACACACATGTATTATATACATATATACATATATATAGAGAAGGCAATGGCACCCCACTCCAGTACGCTTGCCTGGAAAATCCCGTGGACGGAGGAGCCTGGTAGGCTGCAGTCCATGGGGTCGCTAAGAGTCAGACACGACTGAGCGACTTCACTTTCACTTTTCACTTTCACGCATTGGAGAAGGAAATGGCAACCCACTCCGATGTTCTTGCCTGGAGAATCCCAGGGATGGCGGAGCCTGGTGGGCTGCCGTCTGTGGGGTCGCACAGAGTCGGACACGACTGACGCGACTTAGCAGCAGCATACATATATATACACCTGTACACACATCTATTGCACATAATCAGTTATACATAAATACATATTGCACACATATGCACACATATCACGACTTTCCAAGGCCTGATACAAAAGATCTGGGGACAGCTTATTCTCCCACCCCAATGGGGCCAATCCAAGCAGCTGACTGTACCGATTCCTGTTGCTGTTGTTGTTCATTTGCTCAGTCGTGTCCACCTGTTTGTGACCCCATGGACTGCAGCACTCTAGGTTTCCCTATCCCTCACTATCTCCCAGATTTTGTTCAAACTCTCCCTGGTGGCTCAGATGGTAAAGCGTCTGTCTACAATGCAGGAGACCCGGGTTCGATCCCTGGGTTGGGAAGATCCCCTGGAGAAGGAAATGGCAATCCACTCCAGGACTATTGCCTGGAAAATCCCATGGACAGAAGAGCCTAGTAGGCTACAGTCCATGGGGTCGCAAAGAGTCGGACACGACTGAGCGACTTCACTTCACTTCACTTCATGTCCATTGAGCCGATGATGCCATCCAACCATCTCGTCCTCTGTCACTCTCTTGTCCCGCCCTCAAATCTTTCCCAGCATCAGGATCTTTTCCAATGAGTCAGCTCTTCACATCAGGTGGCCAAAGTATTAGAGCTTCAGCTTCAGTGTCAGTCCTTCCAGTGACTATTCAGGGTTGATTTCCTTTAGGATTGACTGGTTTGATCTCCTTGCAGTCCAAGGGACTCTCAAGAGTCTTCTCCAACACCACAGTTCAAAAGCATCAATTCTGTGGTGCTCAGCCTTCAGAGTAAGGAGTTGGCTGCTAATTCTATAGTAATAAGGATGTAAGTTCTCTTTGGAAGTAAATTTAGCCCCTTGGTAAGTTATCTCTTCCAGGTCTAATTTAAAAACCTTCTATTATTTTTTGCTGTAGTCCTTCTAGACTTTTCTCCCCCTAGGTTTATGTATGTGTTTACCCATGTATTTTTAAACTTTATTTTAGGATATTGGGATTACATTGCTTTGTAAATTCGCTTTTGTAAAAAGTGAAAATGTAGCCTGAATACGTTTCTGCAGCAGTGCAGGCCTCTGAACAGGCGATGAACGCTGTTGTAGGCTCTTCTAGAAGTCACGTTTCTGATCCCCATGTTACGGAACCCCACAAATGCCCCCACAGTTTGCTGAAGAAGCCTGATTTGCCGTAAATGAGGACCCACTTCCTCGACCAGAGAGTTGACCTGCCGGTCACACTGAGGAAGAAGGGTGTACAACCCCAATCTTTGGGGTACCTCAGCTTTCTGCAGGGCCCCCTCTGCAGAAGCCATCCCACCTCAAGACTCTCTCCTGAGCATGTTCCCATTGCCCAAAGAAAGTGTGGGGCTTTCTTGCCACAAAGATAAGGAGGCACATGTTCACTTTCTAAATGTGGGTTCTGGGACTTCCCCAGTGGTCCAGTGGTTAAGACTCTATGCTTCCAATGTAGGGGGTGCAGTTTCGATCCCTGGTCCAGGAACTCAGATCCCACATGCTGGGGAGCTAAATAAATAAACGTGGGTTTTGTTTGCAACTGAACGTCTATTCTCAAATGACGTGATCCCTGCTCCCCCGAGTCATCTGCCAGATGGCTTTCAGGGGAAGGCCCCTAGGGCCCAGGTGCAGGCTGCAAGGATGCCCACTTGCAAGGCCAGACCGGGCACCCAGGGGGAAGTGACTTGTCCGTGGCTGCGCAGTGAGTCAGCAGCTTGGCCCGGCCGCCCTGAGTGCTGGGAACCAGCCCGGGGCCCGGCACGGCCGCCCGGCCTCTGACGTGCACCGTCTTGCTCAGGGCGGAAACCTCTCTTCCTGGGAAGGAGGGTAAAGGCCCAGGGGTGCCTCCTCTGCTAGAAATGGCCCAGTGACTTTGGGGTGACCTCTTCCTGTGCATGTCCCCTCAGTCCAGCTTGGCTGTGACTGTGCAGGACATGATCTTCCTGTCTCCCCGATGTCGGGGAAGAGTGTGCCTAGAGGGCAGGACTCCCCCTCTTGCTGCCTGTGGGGCCTGGGGTGAGTCACTCACTTCCTCCAGCCTCAGTTTCCTTAGCTGGAAGAACAGGGGTCCTGAGGCCCCCGTCACTGGGTGGGAGGGTGGATCGAGATTCCAGGTACTCATCAAATGACTCAAAGGTGGTGCTTAATAAATACGCGCTTTTCTTTTGCTTTCATCCCGCTACTGCCCATCTGCGGATACGACTCATACTGGGAGCCCTTTTCCACAGTCCCTCCCAACCCTGGTCTGCACCAGTCTGGCCTGGTGGACGGCGCCTGGGTGCACAGCAATCAAAATACAATAGGGTCACTGTGCAAATGCAGCTTCAAGACAGGCTCCCTTATTTCCCTTTAAACTTGGACTCCAGGAGGCCCCCAGCAACCCCCTACACGACATTCTGAGCTCCAGATTCCACCAGCCAGCCTTTCCTCTGACACTGCCACCCACCTTAACCATCACCCTCCTCCCAGCAGGAGCCGTTACTCAAGCGCCACCTGTCGCTGAGGCCTCCCTCCTGGTGCCCTCCTGACCTGCGTGCCCATGGGCTGTCGCCCACGGTCACACAGCGCCCTATGGACAGGGTACCAACTCCTTGGGGCTCACCTGTAGCTCCAGCCTCCGAGAGGGCAGGGCTTGCATCGCTGTGATGGCTGGTTTAGGGGGAAGAGTAGACGCTTAGGGTTAGGTGTGAGGGGCCTAGGTTCAAAACCCAGCAGGTCACTTGTTAGCTTGGGAGCAGTAGGTGAGCTCTCTGACTCCTCTGAACTTCAGTGTTCTCATGTGTAAAATGGGGGTATTGAAATAAGGTGTCTGGCGCCTGGTAGTTACTTGGTCTTAAGTTAGAGATGACCTTCACTGTGCTATTTTTTGAAGTCTTCTCTGTGTCTCATTCATCCCAGGGGTTCCACAAATGCCCCTTGAATGGAGTGGCAGCCAGCAGGCTTGACTGGGTTGTGTGCCAGTGATGGTCATGAACATGGAGCGAGCAAAGCTGTTCCTGGAGGCCTTTTTGGTTCCAGTCTGAGCTCCTTCCCTGGGTTGATACCCTCAGCCCTTTCACAGACTCCCTCCTGTGTTACACGTTTGAAAAGTTTTCAATAGCTGTTCACAGTAGATCTGAGTGTGGGATTTCTGGGGACAAAGACTTGATGGCAGGGAGAAGGCAGCCCTTTTGGCACCCTTCCACCCAGCATTCCAGGTATTTGAGCCCTGAGTTGGGGTCATCACCGAAGACCACAATGGTGACCTTGGGCAATTCCCTTTCTCTCCCTGTTTCTCGTTCTCCTCAGCTGTACTGCAAGGTGGCTAAAGTGGGTACCCCTGGATCCCTTCATCTCTTCTGTTCTACATCTCCGAGGGAAAAAAAATCCTCCTTATCTCAAATAAAAGTAGTATTTTATCCTCAAATTTTGGATAGAATGACAGTAGCCATATGGGTTGCAAGGGATAGTAATTGTTGAGTATTGGTGGGTAGCATTAATGAATGAATTTGCTTCTGTAATTAGCAACTTACTTAATTCTTCATTTACCCTGTGTTCGGTGTCAGTGTGGCAGGTCAAAGTTGGTTAAGGCTGCTTTGTCATTCCTTGCCCTGAAAGGCACGTCTGTCTCCCACTCCCTTGATTCTGAGCTGGATCTAGCACTACTTTGACCAGTAGAACAATAGAGCGCAGTTGAAGTGATGCTCTGCTTTAAGAGGGTGGCCACCTTCTATTTCCTACCGCTTGGAACCTGGTTACCATGTTGTGAGGAAGCCCAAGCACCCATACAGAGAGCCCACATGGAAGGTCAGGGCTCCGAGTCAACCGTCTCAGCTGAGCTCCCCACCAGCCACCCACGAACATCCCTGCCAGCCACGCAAGTCAAGCATCTTTGACGTGACTCCTTCAGCCCAAGTTGAGCTACTTTAGCTGATTCCAGGTGGAGCAGAGACCACAGTCCATGTGAACCCTGCCCAAATGGAACGATCCTGATTGTTGCTATTTTAAGTCATTGATTTTGGAGATAGTTTGTTGCCCAGCAATAGTCACTGGAACTTCAGAGCTAGTGGTGGTTCAGTTTCTCAGTAGGGTCCAGCTCTTGTGACCCCATGGACTGTAGCCTGCCAGGCTCCTCTGTCCATGGGATTCTCCAGGCAAGAATAATGGAGCGGGGAGTGCTGATATATGGGAACCCAAAGATAGACAAATTCATGTCTTAGCCTACGTTCCTTTTAAAACCAGAACCTAAAGACAAAGGCTTGCTTGTAGCATATAGTTTCTTTGAGAAGTGACCTCAGAAGGAAGAAATGAAGCCCAAAGAGGGAAGACAGAGGAGGGAAAGCCAATATTTAGATGCGTATCTGAGTTGTCCGCTACTGTGGGCAACTAGTGCCTGATCCCATGGGACCTTCTGAGGAGCCCCATCGATGGTGTCTCAGAATGGTCTGCCTGAGAGATGGAAGGAAGAAGCATTTAGCCACAGCTGCCCCCCGCTACTGGCTGGAGTGTTCTGTGGGATCCTAGGCCCCCCGCACTTCCAGGATGTGCATGCTTCCTGACAGTGCCTCAGGCTGTGACAGGAGCAAAGTCCCGGGCAGGAAGCAGGGGACATTTGGCAAACACTGGAGTAAGGACAGGTAGTATGGAATGGACAAAGTTGGCAGGGAGCAGTTACTGTAGGCTTGGCTGGAATCTGAGGTGAGGCCCTGAGAATGAGAGGTGGCCCCACAAGAATTGTCTGGGATGACACGGCCGTTGAAGAAGCTGAACAGCTGGGGACCTTCTTAGCGCATGCGCTGTGGCTACTCCATGAGGCTGTCAGTTTCTCTCAGTTGCACCTGCAGGGTGGTGATAATTCTGGGCTTTGACTCCCACTCACCAGCAACCTCCTCGTTCAGAGCTTGAAAGCGAGTCTCCTCAGGACACTAAGAGGTCCAGCTGGCTTTGTCCTAGAGGCAGTAGCTGCTGGCCCACGTTAGTGCTTCTTGCAAAGAATCTTGAGCAGCGCTGCCCACCTTTCAACAACCTATCCTTTTGCTAGGAGAGTTCCAAAGCTTTTGTTCACCTATCTGGCCTAAATTATTCACAAAAACATTAGAGGCACTTGGAGTCTTCCAGAAGAAAACGCCCAAGGCCGGTTTACAGAAGAGACTCTTTCCAGCTGTACCACTTCCTTTGCAAGGGGATCATGGAGGTGGCATTTCCAGATTGTGCTGGAAATCTGAAATCCACAGGAAGGACAGCCTCCCAAGAAACTCTTCTGGGACGATGGTGCCTGGAGAATACCATCTTTTCTTTCCCCCAATTGGAATATAGTTGCTTTACAATGTTGTGTTTCTGCTGTACAAACAATGTGAATTAGCCGTAAGTGTACATAGATCCCCTCCCTCTTGGATCTCCCTCCCACCCCTCATCCCATCCCTCTAGGTCATCACAGAGCTTCCTGCACCATACAGCAGCTTCCCACTAGCTATCTATGTTGCACATGGTAGTGTACACATGTCAATATTGAAGCAAGTTCAGAAAACTATGTCTCTGCTCTCATTCTGCCTTGGAACCTAGGCTGGGAGCTACACGGCCAAGTTTTCAGAAGACTGGAGTAGGCGGGATTCTCAGATGATAAAGAACCCACCTGCCAATGTAGGACATATAAGAGATGCGGGTTTGATCCCTGGCTTGGGAAGATCCCCTGGAGGAGGGCGTGGCAACCCACTCCAGTATTCTGGCCTGGAGAATCCCGTGGACAGAGGAGCCTGGTGGGCTACAGTCCATGGGGTCACAAAGAAGCGAACACGACTGAGTGACTAACACTTTCACTTTCAGAAAGGTTACCAGGGTTATCTTGCTCCTCGTTTCAAAAATGTGGGCACTGGGGCTGGTCTCTGTTTCCTCAGCCTTTGGAGCTGGTATGAAAGAACTTTACAGAAAATGTCAGAAAGTCCTGGGGTTCTTCAGAGGACATTTAAAAAGTACCATCACAGGGAGTTATAATAATAAAGCATGAATGGTTGACAGAAGTTTGGACTTTATGAATTTTATAGCAGAGATTACTGAATGAATAGGGTATGATGACACTGCTGTTGGGGTGAATGTTTTCTGAAGAGGGAATGGTAATGATGGATAAACTCAGGTCAGTTCAGTTCAGTTGCTCAGTCATGTCCGACTCTGCAACCCATGAATTGCAGCACACCAGGCCTCCCTGTCCATCACCAACTCCCAGAGTTCACTCAGACTCACGTCGATCGAGTCAGTGATGCCATCCAGCCATCTCATCCTCGGTCGTCCCCTTCTCCTCCTGCCCCCAATCCCTCCCAGCATCAGGGTCTTGTCCAATGAGTCAGCTCTTCGCATGAGGTGGCCAAAGTATTGGAGTTTCAGCTTCAGCATCAGTCCTTCCAATGAACACCCAGGACTGATCTCCTTTAGGATGGACTGGTTGGATCTCCTTGCAGCCCAAGGGACTCTTAAGAGTCTTCTCCAACACCACAGTTCAAAAGCATCCATTCTTCGGTGCTCAGCCTTCTTCACAGTCCAACTCTCACATCCATACATGACCATCGGAAAAGCCATAGCGTTGGCTAGACGGACCTTAGTCGGCAAAGTAATGTCTCTGCTTTTGAGTATACTATCTAGGTTGGTTATAACTTTCTTTCCAAGGAGTAAGCGTCTTTTAATTTCATGGCTGCAGTCACCATCTGCATTGATTTTGGAGCCCCCCCAAAATTAAGTCTGACACTGTTTCCACTATTTCCCTATCCATTTGACATGAAGTGATGGAACTGGTTGCCATGATCTTAGTTTTCTGAATGTTGAGTTTTAAGCCAACTTTTTCACTCTCCTCTTTCACTTTCATCAAGAGGCTTTTTAGTTCCTCTTCACTTTCTGCCATAAGGGTGGTGTCATCTGTATATCTGAGGTTATTGGTATTTCTCCTGGCAATCTTGATTCCAGCTTGTGCTTCTTCCAGCCCAGCGTTTCTCGTGATGTACTCTGCATAGAAGTTAAATAAGCAGAGTGACTTTAAAAGTCCAGGTTTCCATAGAAGAGACTATTCAGGTTCTGTCCCCTGGCCCCTGAATAGTCTTCCATCTAAGAGTGGATATTGTGGTCTGGCTCAGAGTCTAGAACAAAAAGTGTGGCTTAAACCCAGGAGCCATCACACATGCAGGCAGGGTGGTGGTCTTGGCTACAGGGACCCTGCCTTTTGAGATAGTAGAGAAGACAAAAGCTCTCTTCTAGAGGTTGGAGCTCTGGATGCATCTGTCATGAACTTCAACCTCCCCCCACCCCCACCTCATTAGTCAAGTGACCTTGAGTAATCATTTCACCTGTGTGAGCCTCAGTTTCTTCATCTGTCATGGGAGAAGCATTCTCTGCCTTGCCAGCTTCCTGACGTCAATCAAGTAATGGGTGTGTGCTCCTTGGCTCACTGACAGGGTGGAGTTGCCTCCCAGGCGATTGGATTAAGGAGAAACCTCTCTTCCGTCTCTTCTGCTTCCCTTTGCGTGGCGTCTTCCTTCTCTCAGCCTGGAATCTTAGCTGCTAGAATATCAGGCTCCTAGAATCCTTACAGCCTCCCACCAAAAGGGAGGGAACCCTGACAGCTCTAAGTGGAGAAACTCCTGAGTCAATCACCAGGGCTGGCGGTGTGGTAGGTGGGGTGATTATAGAGCATTTTGATTAGTCTAGCTTGGGTCATGTGCCCACGCCTGGCCCAATCACCGTGGCCCAGCACAGTGGTGTACTAGCACCGGTCCACGTGTGGAATGTGCTCTTCCTTGGGCCGGGGAGGGAGGCACTAAGGCTGAGAGCCTCCATCAGCACCCTCTGGTTGGTGCAGGCAGCGGAGACCAGTTTTTCAAAGAAGCTGTTGATCTGGGCAGTCAAAATTGTATGTGTCCACTGAGGCGTAGGGCTGCTTTGTAAGCCAATAGGTGCCGGGTCCCTGTCGAGTAATGTCAATATTTCTGTTGTTAGCCCTGCACCTGAGTTTCTGTGAGGATGACCAGGGCCTGAGACCCTGCTCCAGTCCGAGTATCCTGGCCAAGAAGGTCGAGGACTTGATTTATCACCTATTAATGAAAATTCCACGTCTTATCGATAAAACAGCTCTCTCATTTTAAAACGGAGAGCGCTGTGTGAGGGCCTTTAAAGGACTTCTCCCACCATGGTTTTCTTTATCCCTTCTATCTGCACATCCGCGTTTTGCTGAACTGCTGGTTTTTGGCGATGCTCTCAGCTCTACACACATGCAGTGTGCCCGACGCCATGTGACGGTCTAAGAAGACATCACAGATGTGCGATGGCTCCTGGCTCTCAAAGGAGTTGCAGGCTGGCAGGAGTTGCAAATGAGTACCAGGAGTGCAAAGTGATGCACAATGAGTGCTCAGGAGCTGTTGGAGTGGAGGGGAGCAGGCAGGCCGAGGGACCCAGGATGCCTGGTCTGGGGAGAGGAAGGCCCCTGCTTGTGGACTTCTCCCCACCCCCTGCCATTGCCAGGCCACCGAAACCTGAAAGGCAGTAAAATGCGGAGGCGAAGAATACGATCTGTGTCTAGACTCCCCGGTGTTTCTTAGCCCCTGCACATCAGCTTTCTCCTCTGTAAAATTGTGATGGTAATAATAGCACTCACTTCATAGGATTGTCATGAAAATAAAATGTTACTACACATCAAGTGCTTACAAGAGTACCTAGCACACAGTATATGTTCAACTCATGTAACTTGCCATCATGTTACATCAAATATTTGCTTGTTAATTCATTGACTTTCTCTTGTCCTATAAACGTCATGAGCAGGGACTCTTTTTTTTATTGTTTGGTGCAGTATTCTCAAGGCTCAGAGTAGTTGCTAGCACACAGTAGGTACTTACCAAATATTTGTGTACTACATACCTGACAGTTAATATTACACTTGGCTTGAATTATTTTAATAGCTTCCTTCCTGGTCTCCCCTCTTCCAGCCTCTATATCCCTCCAATCATTTTGCTCTTACTCAAGAGGTCAGGGTTTCTGTTTATTAAGCCTTCAACTGATTGGACAAGGCCCACCCACATTAGGGAAGGCAATCTGCTTTACTCCATCTGCAGATTCAAATGTTAATCTCATCCAAAACACACCCTGTCAGAAACATGCAGAATAATGTTTGGCCAGGACTTTAGACAGTCTTTTGAGTTACATCCTGATGATACTAGAGCAGATTTTTGTCTTGTTTTCAGTAATACCAGTATGGTTCTCAGGGTGGTTGCTAAATGCAGAGAACCATTTGTATTAACCTTCTTGAAAAAGAGGAAGTCTAGATCCTTACATTTTCCTAACTCATGCACTTTCTTGTTGAACTCATCGCTGCTATAGATGTATTGGAAAATGAAAATGCAGTTGCAAACACCAAGATAAATAGTTGCAGGTTTACAGCCTCCAGTAAGTGGCAAAGTTGCTGCAGCAGGTCTGCTCCAACTACTGCCTCTGAGCCCTTCAACAAGATGCCTGCCTTCGAGGTCCTGCATGTCACGAATATACCCTTCGCCTGCCACTGCTGCTTCCCCACTGGCCTTCCGGTGGCCAGGTGGCCTCGTGACTCTTCCAGGCCAGACACCACCGGCTAGAGCGGCAACAGTCCATCCCTTTGCCCGCCCCAGAGCAGGAGTCAGCTCTCCTGAGTTGCCTGTACCCGCCAGAATTCCAGCATCCCAGGGAGAGCCGCACATGCTATCTTTGAGAGGGTTACACCGAGGCAGGAAAAACTTGGGAAGGAGACAGAGGTCAAGCCTTGTCATCTTCCGGTTTTAGCCTCAAGTTTACTGAAAACTCACTCACTACCCATGTGACTCACAAACCAGGAAGCTGGCAGGAGCTGCAAGTCCAGGTGGAGGGGTGTCAGTCTTGTCCTGGCTTCTTGTAGAGAGATTCTGAATAACACCCCACTGAACAATGACCCACCAGGTAGGACTCCAGGGCAATAAAAGTCAACCAGGACTGTTCCAGACCAACCAGGGCGGATGGTCACCATACCTCTGGAGGCTTTATTCTTGGGCTCTTGGGGGTGATTCTTCTCTCTCTGAGGGTGTTAGTGTGGGAGTGGGCCTACAGGCCAGCAGGTCTCCCACTTGACAGGAGACAGCGCTGGGCTCAGAGACGGACAGGATGTGGACAAGGTCACAGATGCAAACAGTGCTGGGTGCAACGCTGGGTCTCCAGCCTCCAGGATGGTGCCCGTTCCCATCTCAGCCTAAGCAAGATGGATCCTCACAGAAGGAAGTGTTTCCTAGAGGTGTGGGCTCTGCGCCCTCCAGCAGCAAAGCCGGTGGGTACAGCAGGCTGCACGTGGTAGATCCTCAGAGAGGAAGGGGTCCCGGCACCTGTCCCCTGATGGTGCTGCAGGTCTTCCCTGCAGGACAGGACACCCTCCCTCTTACCTGTTGAGAGCTTCTCGGGGCTGTTGTGTTGTTCGTGTCTGTTGTCTGAGCTCAGACTTAGTCACCATGGTGTCTGACTGGCCTCATGGGGACAGCTCTCTCCCACCCTGCAGGGAACATCTATTTGGATTGGATTTTCAGGAGGCGAAAGATGGTGTCCAGCAAGAAGATACAGAACATGCAATAAATGTTGTGTCTTCTCTGTCCCCACCTCTCACCCACGTAACTCAGTTACACATGAAACAGACATTCAACAAGTACTGCAGCCAAGGCTTCTGTGTGTTTCTTTTAATCACTAGAAATCTCTGACCTATTGGGTGCTGAGCGCATCACATAATCCTTTCATAATTGAAAATGGCTGTTCCTCAATCAGAGTCTTCAGACCGTAGACATCAGGGGCCTTCTACTTCTTTGCTTTTGCTTTCTTCCCTTTGTTGGTTTTGGACAACTTAAGAGCTTTGTCTTGGCCTGACTGACCAGCAATGGGGACCAAGGGAGGGATGGGAGCATTGAGGTTTAGAGTCTTCTTCTGAAGTTTCAGGTCCAAAATATCAAAGGTTATCTGTATCTCATACTGCAGCAGCTCCTTGAGACACTCGATCTGGATGTGAATGGCCTCACTGATGAGTTTCTCTAGCTCCTGCAAGAAACAGAACGTGACTGGTGAACAGGGCCTGGGGAAAGCGGAGGCCATCTGCAGGCAGAGTCCCACCACAGATGCCGCTTCTCAACCCAGCTGCCTCCTTTCTCAGTGTGCTGGGACCTTCTGTCCCCTGCTCCCCAGACTTACTCTCTGTCCATCTCCACCCTACTCTATGCCCCAGGAGGCTGACTTTTAAGAGGTGCATCAACCAGCTCCGTTGACCTGTCGCTACTGACTGGGTTCAGCCAGTGGGAAGCCCTGGCAGAAGATCCGAAGGTGGGGAGATGAAACCTCCACGGCCCTTCCTTCATCCCCAAGGCCTCCGTGAATACCAGCTCTGCAGGCAAGCAGGGCACTGTGGGAGTCTATGGTGGTTTGGAACCTGAGGGCTCCTCTGGTGGAATCTGTGCTAGAAAGAACTTGGACTTTGGGGTCAATCAGGCCACAGTCCAAACGTAAACTCGACCACACGCCAGATCGGGGACCTTGGGCAATCAGTTAAACCCTCTGAGCCTCAGCCCTCTCATCACTAGAATGGGGATGTGAATTGTACATGTGAGGGATGTTTCATGAGACATGTGCACAAAGCCTGTGCCCTCCTGCACCCTCCCAGGGGTGAGGACCCCAGGGTCCCACCTGCAGGTTCTCTTGGCGGGAAGGGACGTAGGCTGGGGCAGGAGAGCCTCCCCCTGCCCCACGGGCCCCTCTCACCTCTCTGTTCAGAGTGTGGGGCCGCCGCCCAGGCAGCTTGGAGAATGTCCCCTGCAGCAGGTTCTGCTGCTCTAGGCGCAGGGCCCCCTTCAGCAGCAGCATGTTGGCCCGCTTCTGCACCTCGGCCGTGCTCAGCCCCTCCAGCTGCTGCTCATGCTTCCAGACTTCCTGGTCCTTGCCCTCGGCCAGTGGGAGTGGCCGGGGCGGCGTGCACACCTCCAGGTTAGTAACAGTCAGGTTGACGTCCTGGTCCTGGCCCAGGACATACTGGTAGAGTTTGTAGTGGCAGATGAAGGTGTTGTGGAAGTAGTCACACAGGGCCAGCAGGTGGGTGGTGTTGAACTGCCCCTGGTAATCTCTGAGCTTGTTTCTCAGGATTGTCATGGCCTCGGTGATGGAGCAACCTGGGGGCACAGAAGGGCCGGGTAGCAAGTATGAACCAGACCAAAGCGGCAGGGATGGCTGATCAATGTGTGCTGACCCCAGAGACCATGTCCTACCAACTGTTGTATGTCACCATTTTTTAGGTCCAGAAAGCCATGGAGTGTATCATGTTTCCCTTTTTCCCTTGGCTCCTGGGAAGCTAAGGGGGCAATTTTATGCAGTAACTTACATTTATCCTATTTTTTTCTTATATGATTATCCCACTCCTTGCCTAAATTTTGACATTTAGCTCTTGTTTTAAAGGTTTATTTCAGCTGTAGTGGCTGTAACAGCTTTATGCTGTTTCTACTTCAGACCCTTCAGGAAGGAGGTGAGAGTATAAAAGGGATTCTGATATGAGTGGAGCGTGGGATGGTTGCAGAGACAGGGACATTTTACTGGCCACTTGGGTCACTGACTTAGGCAAGTATTGTTTAGACCATGTAGAGATCAGCTCTGAGGGTAGCACTGAGCAATGCCCCTTGGAGGATAAACCATCTTCTCCCATCTTCTTCCTTTTATATCTCTCTCTTTTTCATTTGTTTACTTTTCAGCTGCACTGTGTGGCATACAGGATCTTAATTCCCTGACCAGGGGTCGAACTCATGCCCCCTGCAATAGAAGTACAGATTCTTAACCACTGGACCACCAGAGAAGTCCCACCTTTCACGCCTCTTGCTCACAGCTCCAGCAGAGGCTCAGGGTAAGAGTGTGGTCAGGAGGGCAGGACTCTCCCCAGCATATGACTGCATCTCAAGACAGAGGTGGTTCAGTAAAGCGTCTTGCTGAGTGAGGTGCGTGCCTTGTGGACAGATCTCTGGCAGGGAGAGGACAGGACAAGCGACGGAGAAGGACCCTGGACCCTCACACAGATGCCACCCGCAGGGGCACCGTGAGCTCAGCCGTGTCTCTGTCATCCCCTGACTCAGTGTCAGCTCTGCAGGACAAGAGCTGGGGCTCAGACAGGGGGATCCCACAGCTCCCTCTCTGAAGATGGAGACCAGGTGCTGCACACAGGGAGCCTGGCTTTTCTCCTGGGGCGGAGGCCAGCCTGCGTGCAGATCTCCCTCAACCGGTGACCACTCTCTTCAGGGCCCTGCCAGCGTGCCCCCGGGGCCTTCAGGAGGGGCTGTCTCTGCCCGGCCCACAGGGCTGCTTCTCAAGCCCTCCCCACCCGCTGGTTCTGCCTTCACTTTGGCTCCTCAGCGTTGGCTCTGCGTGAGTATTTTTACCTTAACTCTCCCCAGAGTCTGAGAGAGCAGGGCTTTACAGAAATCCTAGCACACGGAGCACTGCTCCACCCTGAGCCTCAGCAGAAAGTGCTGTGAAGCGTCACTAGGATATAGGCTTCAGTCTCCCAGGGGAGATCAAGCCCATCTAGCCAAAGGAAATCAACCCTGAATATTCATTGAAAAGACTTGCTGAAGCTGAAGCTCCAATACTTTGGCCACCTGACACGAAGAGCTAACTCATTGGAAAAGACCCTGTTGCTAGGAAATTTGAGGGCAGAAGGAGAAGAGGGTGACAGAGGATGAGATGGTTGGATGGCGTCACTCATTCAATGGACATGAATTTGTGTAAACTCCAAGAGATAGAGAAGGGCACGGAAGCCAGGCATTCTCCAGTCCATGGGGTCACAGAGTCAGGCATAACTGAGCGACTGAACAACAGCAACTCCTGGGGGGAGGGAGGGGGAGCCTCTCCATCGTGCAGAATTAAAGGTTAGTGGGCTGTGTTTTCCCTTCCTTTCAAGGCAAATCAGCAACTCCAAGGTCCAAGATAGTACCCTGTCTCAGGATGGGGCAGGGGAGGGTGCTGGGCCTGGATGAGGGACACAACTCTGTCTCCTCCTAGTTGTGACTCTTGGACCACCATTCCCTCAGATGTAAAATGGGGAATAGTCATGTTTACTTCATAGGATTGTTAGGGGGACCAAATAGGATGGTGTGTCCAAGTGCCGTATACAGAGCCCACTGCAAGGCAGTAGTCAATGAATGCTGTAGGAAAAGAAGTGTTTGTTTCTGCACTGTGAGAAAACTCTCCAGGCCACATCTTTGCATCTCTCCATAGGTCTTTTCATTCATCCATCCCTCTCTCCATCCATCTGTCCACCATCCGAATATTCACTCGTCATCCGTTCATCCATCTCTCCGTTCACCTATCATCCATTCACTCATTATTTATTCATTCATCTCTCCACCCAACCATCTTTCCATCCATGCATGTGCATCCATCCATTTATCCATCCACAATTAACTTGTCAAGCTGTTACCAAGGGCCTATTAATTACTAGGCACTGTGCTAAGTTCTAGCAACGTTAGGATGTTTCATTAGACACATCTCTTGCCTTCAGAGTTCTCACAGGAGAGATACACAAGCTGATATTGACATATGTGTAGAGAGGAACAGAATCAGGTGACGGGGAATGCTCCGTTGAGGATATGGGTTCTCCTGGAGAGGACGAGACTTAAGCGACCTCTCAGAGGCTGAGTGGGACCGAGCCAGGAAAGATTGTGGGGGAGGCACGGCGTGGGTGCAGCCTGAGCGAGATCCAAGGGGCAAGGAGCCACATGGCACGGGGGGGAAACAAGACTGAGTTTGTTGTTGTTGGCACCTGTCAGGGGAGGCGGAAAACCGCATGTTGAGTGGAGAGGTGGGAGGAAGGCAGATGGGAGGGCCGTGAGTGCTGTGTTAGAAGCCAGGGCTTTGTACTCCAGGCAGCCCAGGGCCTGCCCAGGGAGACCGTGATCATGTGGCGGCCTGCGGGGAGACGTCAGCCCAGTCCAGACAGGAGTCACTGTGGCCTGAGAGTGCCAGGCCAGCAGGCACAGGCAGCAAGGGCAGATCTGAGCGGCAGGACCGGTGGTCGGGTGTGGAGGGGGATGGAGGCCTGCCTTGACTCACAGCCGTCTCCTGGGGACGCTTCAGGAGCAGGAGGGCCACCAAGAGGATATGACACAGGTGGGACGTACCTCTGTTGTGACCCCTGCCCTCAGAGAGCTTCCAGTCTGGGGCGGAGGAGACAGCTGGACAGATGGTATCCCCTCTTTTTTCTCAGCCCCCAGCTCAGCGCTCTGTGCTCCGTGAGGGCCAATACATATCTAGTGAGTAAATGAGCAAACTGCGACATGTGAAATGTAGTGGAGCTATTCACTTATCCCTTCAACAAGTATTCATTAGGGGGCCTTCCTTCCATGGGTCAAGAACTCATCTGTGGTCCAGGAAGGTGGTGAAGTTCTGGGGGAAACACACACAGTATAATCGTGCTCAGGGCTACTTAGTGCTGGGTGGGCACACCGTAGAAAGAAGGGACTCTCTCAAGGAAGTCAGGGAGCAGGTCCCTGAGGAAGTGGGGAAGGAGCTGGGATGGGCTGTGTCAGAGGGAATCGCTGAGCAAAGTAAGGTGGAAAAGGAGGAAGCAGACAGGAGAAACAGCGTGTACAAAGGCCCCGTGGTTGGAGAAAACGTGGCTCATTTGAGGAATGGGAATGCTGAGGACTTGGGGCTGGTAGGCTAGAGAGCAGCCAGTGGGGCCCCTGGTTCTCACAGAGGTCTCCTAGACCACCCACCCCACATCCCTTATCAACTGGTTACCTCACTGTATCAAGCAAAAGTTGAAAGTTACATTTACTGAAAAAAATTTTAAGGAATTAATGTTACCTACTGTTTTCCCAGGAAAATAACAGTTTTGAATGACATTTTAAGAATTATTTGCATCGCTCTTATCATGACATATTTATATAAATTTTTTCTTTGCTTATATAATTTGACAATTACAAATTAGGTACATAAATAAGCTACATTAAAAGTTACTCAGAAAGTACAATTAAGTTGAACGTTAATCATTTTTCAGTTTTTAATTTAAAAATGTTATTTACTCATCTTTAACCTTGCATTGAATATAAAGAGTAAGCTTCATAATGTATAAAGCAGATATACATATAGTGTATAATCAGACATACAGAATACCTATGTTATTGAAATTTGATGAGGTTGGGCAATTAGGGAAAAAAATCTCTAAAATGGCTTCTCAAAGGCTCCAGCAATCCCACTTCAGAGTATACATCCAAAGAAATGAAGCCAGGATCTTGAAGCTGCGGCCATACCCCCACGTTATTCACAAGTGCCAAGGTATGGAAACAGCCTGTGTCGGGTCAGGTCTGTTGACAGACGGATGGTTAAACTGTGATTCACACACATACAATGGAATACTATTCAGCCTTAAAAAGAAGGAAATCCTGTCATTTGCAACAACATGGATGGGCCTGAAGGACATTATGCTAAATGAAATAAGCAAGACACAGAAGGACGAAAACTGCATGATTCCACTCGCATTTGGAATCTAAAAAGGCGGAACTCGCAGATGCAGAGGGGGACACGCGGAGCTGTAGGTCAAGGACAGAGCTTCAGTTATACAGGACGAGAAAGCACTGGAGATGGACCACAGAGGACGTCCCCAGAGCCAACAGCACTGCCCTGTGTATTGGAAGTGTGCTACAAGAGTCTGTCTTGAGGGTTCTCACTACAAACTGACGCGGTGACTCTGGGAGGTGGTGGGTGAGGAAATCATGGGGTGTAACTTCAGCACTTATTTCTCCATTATTGACAAATTGATACATTTTAATTTGTCAGGAGACTCAAGTTCGATCCCTGGGTTGGGAAGATCCCCGCTGGAGAAGGAAATAGCAACCCACTGCAGTATTCTTGCCTGGAGAGATACACTCCATGAGGGTCGCAAAAGAGTAGAATATGACTTAGCAACTAAACAACAACCACCCAGAAAAAGAAATAAATATGACAGCTTCTCAGGGAAATGATAGTGATAAACTACATGGGTGGAGACACAGCTCCGGCAGCTCCAGAGCAACGCACTTTCCTCCTGTTTCTAATCGAGCCTCATTAGCTTCCCACCTGTGTCACAGAGACCAGTGACCCATGCATTCCTTGGAGTGTCTCTTGTGCCAGGAAATAAGCTGACTGCTGATCCTGGGGTCCCCTTCACCTCTGAACCTGTGCCCCAGGGACCAGCGGGAGCCCTGGGTTCCATCACCACCCAGAGCTTTCTGAAAATACAGCACCGCCCCCCCTCCCCCCCCGCATATACANCTCTTGTGCCAGGAAATAAGCTGACTGCTGATCCTGGGGTCCCCTTCACCTCTGAACCTGTGCCCCAGGGACCAGCGGGAGCCCTGGGTTCCATCACCACCCAGAGCTTTCTGAAAATACAGCACCGCCCCCCCTCCCCCCCCCGCATATACACATACTCCCAACCATCTCAGAAAAATAACCACTGACTCCAGGATGGGGTCTGGCTTGAGAACTGCTGCCTGACTTCCGTCAGAGTTATGAGGCAGGTTGAGCCAGAGAACTCAGACTTTCATACCCAGGGGCCATCACGAATCGACCAACTGGTAGAAAGCTGGAGCCAAAGCCCCATAACACTCTTCTCTGCCCAGAGACCGTGACACCTGGCGCCTGGTCTCTTCCTGCAAAGACATGAGCTCTGCACTGCTCGGATTCGGTGGGCGTCTATCCTACTCTATTTTGGTTTTGTGGAGAGATGGATAGAGAATGACAGTCTCTGGTTTAATTCTTTTTTACTTTTTTGACCATAATACTGCACAGCATGTGGGATCTTAGTTCCCCAACCAGATATCAAACCTGCGTTCCTTGAAGTGGGAGCGTGGTGTCTTAACCAATGGACTGCCAGAATGGAGTCCCTGTTGTTTTTTTATGACACTTGTGTACACAGCATAATGACATAGCAAGAACTGAGGATTCCTGCAGAAGCAACGTGCGAGCAGGTGCCCAGGCTTAGGGCAAAACCAGGCACCGGGAGAGGTGTGCACACGGGGGAAACGTCCTGACCCAGGATGCTGAGTGTAGGAGCGGGGGAAGCTTTCCTTCAGGGAGGTTGTGGAGTCCAGTGTGGGACAACGAGGAGGAGTGTGGTGGGAGTCGGTGGGAATAGGCGGTCCTGATGGAGGGTCAGCAAGGGCAGAGACCAGAGGCAAGTGGAGTGCACGCTGGACGCGTAAGGTGAACCACACCTGGTTTGGAGTTTCTGGGAGGCAAAACTGAAGTCTGAGGGTCTGGACTTGGGGACAGAGGGCTTGAAGGCTTCAGTCTGCAGAGGGCAAGCTGTATAGATCATGTGAGAGCACTGGACTTCATCACAGAAGCTGGGCTCTTGAACTGGAATTCAAGAAATGCAAGGACATCCAAGGAAGGATCTCAAGACTGACCAGGGCCCAGAATTGCATCTGGAATTTTGCATGCACATTTTTTTTTTCTGGGGAGAGTGTCCATAGAGAGAATCATCAAATTCCTAAAGGAAAGGTTAAGAATCTGAGCTGAGAGCCCCGGGCCACTCAGAGGCCTTAACTTGAGAAATGAGACGCTGGGTGGGTATTACAGAAGGACAGTGGGTAGGCCACTCAGAGGCCTTAAGTTGAGAAGTGAGATGCTGGGAGGGTATTTCTGAAGGATGGTGTGTACAGGATGATGGAGAAGGCCAGCGAATGTGTCTCAGAGGGTGGATAGCAGTGTGAGGTCATTGGTTTCTGATGCTCAAAGCTGGACTTCAGGCCTGTGTGGAGGCACCTGTGGGCTTGGGGAGGTGAGTAATGGAAGTTTTTCTGGGCTTTGCAGGGCTGAACTTGCCGGAGGGTGCTCTGCTCTCCTCCTGTCTGGCCAGGAGGAGCTGGGGTCACCCACACCCTCCCGATGGGGGCACCCATCACTGTCCCACTCGGCCAGGCCAGCAGCCAAGTACGGAGCCCAGGTATGCAGCGAGAAGTCCTCGGGCCCCGTCGTGCTAACACCCACAGTTGCCCCAGCTGCCTGTCATCCTGGCAGATGCCCTCCTACAGTCTTGGCCATGACCTCAGCCATCAAACGCAAGTGTAGGCCTTGTCCTGGGCGGAATTCTAACTTTCAGCCCCAAGACACTCTTTGGACCAGTTCTGGTTCTTAGCAGAGGTGGTCCAAAGCTGGATTACAAGGCACGCTTGGCCCTTGGACCACTCTCCGTTTTGTCTTGAGCCGAGAAGCCCCCGATGACTCAGAAAGCTAAGGATTAAGTCTCCCGGAGAAGCCTCCGGCTGCCAGGCGGCCAGATCTGTCCTTGCAAGTTGCTCTTCAATTACAGGGAGTGGCTGGCTTCATTTGCATTGGCTGCTGGGAACTTCCTGAAGACAGTCCCCAAGGGCCTGGAGGCCAGCACCTGCGCGGAGCTGGTGGGAGTGGGGAGAGGAGCTTGCAGAGAGCGTGGGTGGGATGACAGCCTAGATGCTCCAGAATCAGGGCAAAGGGGCGCAGGGCCTGGACCAGGCGGGCTGGGCTCCCTCCCTTCCTCCCACCCAGACTGTAGGATCTGGGGCTGGGCAAGGGGGAGCACATGGAAGGGGGCGTTGGGAAAGGAGAAGAGGAGCTGCTCCTTTTGGGTGGGCATGAGGGGGAGAATCCAGGTGCCACTGGTGGCCCCTGACAAACCAGTTTGGTTGCCCCCGCCTTGGCTGCGAGGGGAGGAAACCGGTCAGGCTGCAGCCTGACCTGGCTTACAGTTCCCAATACCTGAGCTCCTGCCAGGGCAGCCTGGGATGGTGGGAAAGCAGAGGAAAGCCAGGACCCTCCACCCCACCCCCATTCAGGGTCCTGGATGCTGCCCCCGACGGCCCCCTTTCTGCCCTTGAAAAGGTTCTGCCAAACTCATCCACCCCAGGGTGCTGGTGCCAGCTCGGAAGAGGGTGTGTGTTTTCTTTGGGCAAGAGAGGGCTCTTGTTCAGGGAGTTCCCGTCGTTGGCCCGCATGCCCTGGGTCATCTCAGGCTCTGCCCAAGGCCTCCCTGCAAGGTAAGCAGGTATAACCACCATCCCCACTTCACCTTCGAGAGAAACTGAGGCTCCAAGAGGTCAAGGGATATGCTGCAGGGCACACAGGTGGCCCTAGTGGTAAAGAACCAGCCTGCCAATGCAGGAGGCATAAGAAACGCAAGTTCAATCCCTGGGTCCGGAAGATCCCCTGGAGGAGAGCATAGAAACTCACCCCAGTATTCTTGCCTGGAGAATCCCATGGACAGAGGAGCCTGGTGGGCTATGGTCCAGAGTGGCAAAGAGTTGAACAACTTAGCACGCATGCACACACACAGCTGGAGAGCTGCAGAGCCAGAGTTCCCACCCCAGCCTGACCTGGGGAGGCCTCTTTCAGCATCCAGATTGAAGTGGCTTGGACTTGCTTAGTAAACCCTGGAGATGGACACTGGAAGGGGCCCCCAACACTCTCGGTCACAGTTTTCCGAAGGTTGTTTTGCAACAGGTATTCCATAGAAATGCGTGGCCTTGAATATAGGTTGGAGCCAGGGAAATTAAACAGGTGTCCTTTATATGCTCATGAGCACAGCAGAGTATGCTAATAAGCTCAGCAAATGGCCAGAAAGGGTTGAGTCTATGCAATATTTCTTAGAGTTATTGGAGGCAAACACACACAGATCTTGGAGGTATATCGAGTTCAGTTGCAGACCACTGCAATGAAGCGAACATTGCAATAAAGTGAGTCACCTGAATTTTTTGGTTTCCCAGTGCTCATGAACGTTACACTTACATTGTCTGTAGTCTTAACGGTACGATAGCACTCTGTCTAAAACATAGTGTGCAACCCTTTTTTTTCTTTTTAAATTTACTTCTAAAAATGCTAACCATCACCTGAACCTTCAGGGAGGTGTCATTTGTTTTGCTGGTGGAGGGTCTTGCCTGGATGCTGATGGCTGCTGCCTGACCGACCGAGACCCAGGATCCGGTCACACTGCACCTTGCCAGCCACGTGCTCTGTTCTCAGCCACCATGCAGAGTCGCAAGGAGGCCACCCAGGAGCCCAGGGCAGCCCCTGGCCTGAGGATGGCCTTGATGCTGGGGCTGTGCCTCAGAACTTTCTGTGGCTGTAAGAGCACAGGCTGGGAATTCAGGCAGCTGTGGGCTCCTCGCTTGTTTCTGCTTCTTAACTGCTTGCGTGAGTTATTTTGCCTCTATGGCCATCGGTGTTCTCATCTGTGAAATGGAGGCAGTAAAAACATTTAACTCGTAGGGTTAGATGTGAGCATAGGGGACGGAGCTCCCACAGCGCTTGGTACCCAGTGCGTGCACACGTTCGTCACTTCAGTTGTGTCCAGCTCTTTGCGACCCTGTGGACTGTAGCCTAACATGCTCCTCTGTCCATGGGATTCTCCCAGGCAAGAATACTGGAGTGGGTTGCCATGCCCACCTTCAGGGGATCTTCCTGACCCAGGGATTGAACCTGTGTCTCTTACATCTCCTGCATTGGCAGGCGTGTTCTTTACCACTAATGCCACCTGGGAAACCCTGGTACACAGTGGCACTCAATAAATAATATGGTTGTCATCATTGTCATCGTGACGATTCCAGGCATCCCCACTCCCCGGGGGCTGTTCCGGGACAAACCTGTCTTCCCCAAGGACTCTGCAGACTCCGAGAGACTGGTTTTCCTCAATCCACTCTCTCCTAGGTCTTTACCTGGAGACTCTCTCTTCTTTGCTGGGGATGGGGCATGGGATGCTGATGTGCTTTCTCTCCTGGCCACACTGGCTGCTAAGGGCAAAGGATGGCTGGGAGTTGGCTGTCTCCAGCTAGAGGGCTGCGGAGAACAGAAGAGGCAGCCCTTCTGGTCAGACCATGTAGTGAGGACCCAATAGTTCATAGCTCTCCCCAGATCTCTGGAGTGTTCCCTTCTCTCCCTGCTACTGTGAACTTCTCAGTACCTGCTGGAAAGGACTTGATTTCTCATTTCCAAAGGATCTTTCCGAAAAGCTCTGGACATGTAGTTGTTGCCCAGTATTCAGCTCTTAGTAAAGAATAATACAACCAGCCTACACGGGTGCGCTACTTTATAGGTTTAAAGCATTTAATTATCCATCAATTTATTTAATTGGTCACAATCAACCTATGAAAGAGGTAATTGCTGCCATTTAACAGATGAGGAAATTGAGGTTTAGTGTATGCAAGCAGAATCAGGACTCAAACCCAGGTTCTCCAGCTCCAAGAAGTGTGCCTCCGCTACGGGGGTATTTTTAAGGCGAACAGAAGACGTGGACTCCACAGAACTACAGTACTTCCACTAGAACTTTTTAATTTTAAGTTTATTGTGGTAAAATACACACAACATAAAGTTTGCCTTCTTAACCACTTTTATGAGCTCAGTTCAGTGGCATTAAGTCCATTATCATTGTTGTGGAACGATCACCACCACCCGTCTCCAGGACGTTTTTCATCTTGCAAAACTGAAACTCTGTATCCATTAAACACTACCTTCCAACTTCCCCTCCTCACAGTCCCCCGCAAATCCTTTTCTATTTTCTGTCTCTACAGATTTGATCACCCTCAGTTCAGTTCAGTCGCTCCGTTGAGTTCGACTCTTTGCGACCCCATGAATTGCAACACACCAGGCCTCCCTGTCCATCACCAACCCCCGGAGTTCACCCAGACTCACGTCCATCGAGTCCGTGATGCCATCCAGCCATCTCCTCCTCGGTCGTCCCCTTCTCCTCCTGCCCCCAGT
>SJYX01017910.1:153094-211199 GCA_006410675.1 Oreotragus oreotragus
GGGAGGGAGGGAGGGTCAAGAAGGAGGGGATATATGTGTATATAGCTGATTTACCTCATTATACAGCAGGAACTAACACAGCACTGTAAAGCAGTTATACTGCAAGTAAAACAATGTCTACGACACAAGGTCACAGTGAGGCTGACAGATGCTACATGTGAAACCACTGAGATTCCTGCGCCTTCCTCTGCGGCAGGTGCAGCCTCTCAGGAAATGTTCCAGTGGCACCTTGATTTCTGGCTAGCTGACTGGTTCAGCCCCGCCTGGTGGTCTGTGACGTCTCTCAGCATCGTGGGCTGTGTTAACTCAGTGTCTCCCCCACCCCGAGCCATTCGTGGAAGTCCTCACCCTCAGGACCCCAGCATATGACTGTACTTGGAGACAGGGTCTTTACAGAGTTAATTAAGTTTAAATGAGGTCATGAGGGTGGCCCTAATCGGCTATGACTGATGTGTTTACAAGAAGAGATTAGGGCACAGGCACACACAAGAAAGGCCGCGTGCGGTATGTAGTGAGGAGATGGCCATCTGCAAAGCCTGAGAAGCCCTGGCAGAACACAACCTTGCTGACACCTTGATGCTGGGCTTCCAGCCTCCAGAACTAGAGAAAATACACTTTTGTCGTTGAAGCCGCCCAGTGTGGGGAACTTTGTCATAGCAGCCTGAGCAAACGAATACACTCAGGGGAAGCTCTCTGGGATAAGAGTTGCCCCTCTGATAGGGAGTTTGAGATGGACATGTATACACTGCTGTATTTAAAATGGATAACCAACAAGAACTTAGTGTAGACAGCACAGGGAACTCTGCTCAACATTGTGTGGCAGCCTGGATGGGAGGGGGGGGTTGGAGGAGGAAGGATAGATGTGTAGGTATGTCTGAGTCCCCTCCCTGCACATCTGAAACTGTCACAACATGGTTAATCGACTATATGCCCATACAAAATTAAAAGTTAAAAAAAAAAGAGTTGCCTCTTTGCCCCAAGAGATGGTCTCCTAAGATCTCAATTAGTGCCCTCTGTGGGAACTTCCATCCTCCATCAGCAAAGTTGTCTCCAACGGTTTAGTCCAAGGGGTGTGGTATTTGGGCTGCCCAGGAGAAAGCTGCTAGACAGACAGGCTCTCAGGAAGGCAGAGGGCAACTGCTCTCTGCGGCGCTGGTCCTGAGTCACTGGAGGTTCCCCCATGTGGGCGGATGCTCAGGGGCTGGCGGCGTGGCTCCTGGGCATGGCTGTGAGTGCGCTGGGAGAGAGAATTCGTGCAGGGAGCTTGGGGGAGTCATTGCCTCCCACCAGCCCCCTTCCACCCTACAGCTGCCTGGATGACATTTCCTGGAGAGTCAGGAGTGGCCGTGGGTGGGACCACAGATGCCGGTGCCGTGACACAGATCACTGGACCCTCGCCTGGTCGCCTTTTGCCTCCACTGACTGGTTATCAAGGCCCATTGCCTCCCAGACTCATGATTTGGGGGCCAGGCCAGCAGGAAAGAGGTGTTCCCCAGCCCAGATGTGCAGACGGAGCCCCAGAGGAGGCCGGTGCTCGCCAGATGCTGATGATGACAAGAGGCAGAAGCTGCAAAGTGGCTCCAGTGCTGGTGGGCAGGTGTTCCCAGGTCCCGGGTGAGTTTGGGTGCCCCCAGCCCTCAGTTTCCTGCAGAGCGAAGCCTGAATCGGAGGAGGCTGCTCCCTGCTCCCCCTCTCCTGCTGCTATGGGCCTACTGGAGATAGGAAGCTTGGGGTCTCCCCAGCACCCTGCATCTCTGCAGCTCCCTGAGGTCCCCAAATGCCCCAGTATCTCTCCCCACTCCTCTCCTGGAGCTGAGGTAGGGTGTGCAAAATCTGCCACTTCCTGCGGTTTCCTCCCACTGGGCCGGAGCTGGCAGGCTTCTGTCCTTCTGCGCTGAGAGTGGTGACTTCACCCTGGGCCCCAAGGACGCGGCAGGATAGGATCTGCCTGGGGCTTCCCAGAGCCTGGTTGAGGAGGGGCTTACGCAAGGACTCTTTCTTCTGGCTTGGAGCTGAGACCCGAACATGCCGGTGAGCTGTTTGCCGGAGCGGAATCAGCTTCTGCTTTTGAATAAAGGGCCACCCTTTCCCTCTTGGTTCTGGGGCCCGATTGGGCCTGGAGATAAGCTGAGCTGGCGGCCAGCCTGGCGGAGCTCTGAATCACTGTTGTGCAAACATGACCCTCCTTAGAGGCTGCCGGCCAACTTTGTTACCTTGTCTGCAAACAGAGCTCAACCATCACAGCCCCGGATTAACTAAACAAAAACAAACAAAAAAAATCACCCTCAGAGAAGCTACCTTCCAAGAAGAGTGACAGCCCAGTGTGGACTTTAGCCGAAACAGAAGCTTGAAGGTGAGCTGATAGCCAGTGAGAGAACCCTGGCTGTTGGCATCTCGCACCCCACAACCTGTGATGGGTGGGCCAGGCCTGGGGGCAGGAGGGAGGCAGGAGATGAGATGAGGCACGAGGTGAGAAAGACTACAGCTCATTTGGAATCTGACCTGCCTGCCCCTCACGGCCTGGGTCCCCTAACAAGGGGAATGAGTGGTGAGCACTGGGGTCTCCTTGCCTGTGTGCCAAGGGCAGGGCAGCTGCCTCACAGGCCAGTCTGGACCTCCCTTCCCCCGGCCCCTGACTTGAACCCAGCTGTAGCCCTGCCTGCAGGGAAGGAGACAAGAAATGGGCCAGGCACAAGCCCCCACTCTCAGGGGTGGGGAGGGGGGGAAGCGTGCAGCAACCTCTGGTCCCAGACCACCAGTCTCTGCTGTGTGACCCGCTTCACCTCCACGCCTGGTTGGGGGGCTGACCTTTGCCAAGCACTTCCTGTCTGTCCCGCTATCATCCTCTGCAGGCCTGTGTCTTTTTCCAACCCCACTGTGAGTCGGAACTCTTATGGCCCTCATTTGAGAGATTAGGAACTGCAAGCCCAGAGAGGTAAAGTGATGTTTTCAAGGTTGCACAGTAATACATGCTGGAGGTGGGCTTGAACCCAGGTCTACGGGCTGAAGAGTTCAGTGCCTCCTGGTTCTGCTGCTTGGCCTTTGGCCAGGCCCAGGCTGGGCCTGGAGCTGATGCAGAGTGAGGAGTGCCCTGGGGTGGAAGGCACTCCCTGCCTCGGAGGACAGAGGTGCTCGTTCATGCCCTTGAGTGTCCTGGGGATGGGGTTCTGGGAGGCGGTGCGGACATAGCCCGACGTCTGGGCTGGCCTGGCTGCCTTCTGGAGTGGCAGATACCATCTGGTTGGCACCATGGCAGGGCTCGAGTGCATGGGCCCAGCTCAGGAGGCAGAGTCTTAGGGTGGCTCCCACCTGTGGGGTTGCCTGCTGCACCCCACTGTCTGCACCCTCCAGGCCCGGAGCCAGCCAAGCCGACACTCCCGGCGGGTCAGTTACCCGGGACCGTCCTTTCTGCCTCCTTCCTGGCACCCCCACTTCGGGGGTGAGTCTGCCGTTTGCTTTACCTCTAGGTGCTCTGAGCATTGTCCTGCCCCTTGTCTTCTGATGCATCCGAGGAGAAAGGGTCTCGGGGCCATCTCTGCTGCTCCTGAGAAAGGGCTGATGACTTCGGCATGTCTGGAGGCTGATGAGAAGCAGGTTCCGCATGAAGCATGCCTGGCCGCGCTTGACCAGGCCGTCTCAGAATCACATCACCCACCTCGAGTCTCTGGGTCTTTGTCCCTGTGATCCCTCCTGGGAATAAGAGCCAGTCCTCACTGAGCCCCTCCGTGCGCCAAGAGCCATGCTGCGGGCTTCATCTTCATAACCTCAGTCCTACACACTGGGTGCTCTTTTCCGTTTTTCCCTTTTGATGTGTAATCAGAGGCTCAGGGGTGGTGTGGCTGCCTAGGACCACGCATCTTACAAGGGACTGAACTAGGATCTGAGTCTTCCGACTGGGCTCGGAGCCTCCAGATGAAATACAGCTTCAACGAGTCCAATTTCAGGCACTGGGAGCCCTCCCAAGAGCTTGTTCCTACTTGATATTTGTAACAACCAAGTTTCACAAACTTTGAGCGGATTTAAAAGTAAGAGGAAGATCTTGTAAGCTGGATGTCCCAGGATCAAGATTTAAGAGCTGCCAGAAGGAGGAAAAGACGGGTCAACAGTGACAAATGGAATCGCTGGGGATGAGTGTGAAGTCCTGCATGTGTATTCCATAGCGCCAAGTGCAAGGGCAGGATGGGGAACATGACTATGGGCGGTGCAATATGCCTGTGACACTGATGCTGACAAAGTAAATGTGCCCATAAGCTCCAGAAACAGGAGCATCGCCACCAGGATAAGGGTGATGATAAAATCCCTCATCACTGCATCGATCAAATTGCAGGTTGTATTGTGCTGAGATCTGGATGCCCTATTTTGAGAATGACATTAACAAACACAAGGATGCTCAGAGAAGGGCAGCAAGAGAGGGGGCAGGATGAAGAGGCGGGTAGAGGAAGGAAAGCGAAAGTGTTAGTCACCCAGTCCTGTCCAGCTCTTTGTGACCCCATGGACTGTAGCCCGCCAGGCTCCTCTGTCCATGGAATTCTCCAGGTAAGAATACTAGAGTGGGTAGCCGTTCCCTTCTCCAGGGGGTCTTCCTGACCCACGGATCAAACCCAGGTCTCCTGCGTTGCAGGAAGATGCTTTATCATCTGAGACACCAGGGACACCCATGGGGTGGAAGGGTCTATAGAAAGGACATCGTGGTAAGGATGATAAAAATGATAAAGTGCACTTGGGGGTGTCCAGTCGACATGTGAAGACATGATGATCAGAGTACATGAAGCCCATTACGTATTTGCAGGGCCCACCCACTGCTTCTAGAGGACAGGCTTTGGCCATGTGAGTATTAATAGAAGGTGTCAGAGGAGGGTGTAACTAGATGTGAGGGGGAATTTCTAATACCGAGAGTGGCTATACAAAGGAATGAACTTCCTCAGAAGGAAGGAGCTCCCTGTTGCTTACAGTGCCATCAGAAGCTAGGAAAGCCTTGCTGGCTTGTTGAGGGGGAGTCCCTTCAGTAGAGGGAGCTGAGTTTTCTGATCAGTAAGTCTGCTAGTAACTCTGAGGTTTAGGAGTCTAGAGACATAGATAGACCGTGTATTGGCAAGGTACGCAATAGCCAGAAATACTGAAAGCGCCAGAGCGATCTAATCTCCTCGGTTTGAAGTTGGGTTTGCATCATCGTCGACTGTTTCTCAAGGGCTCAGCCTGTGGAAGGCTCTGATGGAAACTTGAAAGAGCCCGAGTTCCCACCTGCTTGGGGCTGACATTCTTCTCCCATTCGTCTGTGTTTGTTCTGGCCTTGAGCCACGGCAGAGCTCAAACCACAAGGCTGAACCTGGTACCCAGGCATCGCTGTGAGCAGCGGGGAGTGGGATCCAGAGGCATGCCAGGAAGGCTCCAAAGGGCGGGGGGTTGTCTGCAGTGGGATGAAATTCCCTAAGGACCCCTGAAACCAGCCCCTGAGCGCTGCACGTCTTGCTTCAGCCTTTGGGCTGTGATCACTGGGTTGGAAAGCTGGCCTGGAGGACAGACATGGAAAGGTGCCCACCTGACAGCCCCAGAAATAAAAAGAAAGGGCTGATGCAAGTGCACGTAAGATATACCGTAGGCACACTGAGTGGCTTGAAGTAGAGGAGTGATGGGATTTCATTTGTGTCTGAAAAGAATCACGGTGCGGCTTGGTGAGCGGATGCACAACGTGAAAGCACCAAACTGGTTGAGAGATGGAGATAGGTTAGGAAGGGTGGTGGACAAGAAGGTGGTGAACAGTGGCTAGGACTGGATGCTGAGGTGCAAGACGTCCTTCAGTAGGTGAATGGACACATCAGCTGTGATACATCCAGACAATGGAATATTACTCAGTCCTTAAACGAACTATCCTGCCATGTAAAGACATGGAGGAAACTAAAATGCACATTACCTGTGAAAGTTGTCAATCTGAAAAGGCGACAGACTGTAGGATTCCAACTAAATGACAAAAGGCAAAAACTACAGAGGCAGTGGAAACATCTACTTTCTACTGGCTGAGGGGGAGGGAAGGAGGATGATTGGACTTGGAGAATTCCTAGGGTAGTGAAAGCATTCTCTATGATACTGTAATGATGGATACATGCCACGACACGTTTGTTAAAACCCAAGAATGCATAACACCAGTTCAGTTCAGTTCAGTTCCTCAGTCGTGTCTGACTCTTTGCAACCCCGTGAAGTGCAGCATGCCAGGCCTTCCTGTCCATCACCAACTCCCGGAGTCCACCCAAACCCATGTCCATCGAGTCGGTGATGCCATCCATCTCATCCTCTGTTGTCCCCCTTCTCTTCCCACCTTCAGTCTTTCCAGCATCAGGGTCTTTTCAAATGAGTCAGTCAAGTGGCGAAAGTATTGGAGTTTCAGCTTCAACATCAGTCCTTCCAATGAACACCCAGGACTGATCTCATTAGGATGGACTGGTTGGATCTCCTTGCAGGCCAATGGACTCTCAAGAGTCTTCTCCAACACCACAGTTCAAAAGCATCAATTCTTCGGTGCTCAGCTTTCTTCACAGTCCAACTCTCACATCCATACATGACCACTGGAAAAACCATAGCCTTGACTAGACGAACCTTTGTTGACAAAGTAACGTNACCGTCAAAATCTGCCCCCTTCTCTGCCCAAAAGACACAGACCCTCCAGCTCCCACCACACCCACAACCGCACACATATTCCCTCTACACGTTGGCCTACGGTCCTGACGGGCTCACGGGGCCCGAGGGCTCTGGTGAAGGTGGCACCGCTGTGACCGGCTGCAGGGGCCTGCCAGTCCCTCCCTGGAGTGTAGGCGGGCACAGCACCTCCACGCCCATCTCCTCTGTCCTTCCATGCGGGCTGTGCTGCCTCAAGAGCTGTCACCGCAGGCCTGGAAGATAGCCCTCCAGCTCCAAAGACTGGGTAAACTTTGGCCTGGCACACACCTGGCACGCACATTCCCTGGGCACACACCCGCCTGTCTCAGGCCTCCGAGCTGACACGCAGGGACAGGAGAGCTGTCCAGGGGTCCCTGGGAGGACACCTCTCCCTCTTAGACCAATCAGAGCACACTTTCTCTTAGAAGTCGTGTGTTCTTTTCACCTGAAATTGGAAGACTCTTTTCACTCCCTGGGCTGTTAGGAGTGCCATGGCCCTGCATCCAGTTGCTAGGAGACCTAGCCAGGGCTGCCTTGGAGCTTCGGGAAAGCGGGCTGAGGATGCCTGCTTTGTGAGGTCATGAAGACCCACTTGGAGGTGGCTCTTCCAGCTCCCCTCCTCGGGTCCCTATTCTCCAGCGGGCTCTGGGCCTCAGCCCCCGACAGCTGCTCAGCGACCTGGAGCCCTTTCCTATTTCTAGCGCCGCTCCTTGAAAGTTGTTCTCCTTCGGGCAGGGAGCCCTCTCAGGCTTTCCTGTACACATACACATGGCCCCTCAGGTGCCACATCTTTCTAACCCAAGCCCGACTTTTCTCCTTCCTTCCATAGTCGGGGATTTTTCTCCATGGAGAAGCTGGCTTCCTCACCGACTCCTTGTCCCCCAGGATCTGGTTTCTACCCACTTCTGCACTGGCCCGTGGAATTGGGACTTCTGGTTTTGTGCAACCCAGTTTTGTCTTGGGTACAGAAAACAGCTCCGTAGGGGTGTCCCTGTGCAGTGCCCAAACACCCCACATGTGGAGACCCGTGGAGAGCCAGTCTCTTTCCTGGGTAGCCTTGTCTCGCTCTCTCCCGGAAGCCCAGCTGGTGACCTGTGGGTCGAGTCCTGCTCTGCGCTCCCCCTGCCTCCCTGCCTGTAAGCCCTGACTCCGTGCACAGGAGCGTCCTGGGGAAAGCCTGGGATGCTGTGGGGAGTTGGTGGTTGAGCCCTCGGGTCCTGGGGCCACTCCCACTGGTACCTGCCCAGTTCCCTTGGCTCTTTGGGGGCCCTGGCCAGACGTGAACGTTCCCAAAGGTCCCAACCACACAGAGCCATCATCCCCTTTGGCCATGTGACTGACTCCACCTTCCTCGACCTTGTGGGCAACTCACTTAGGATCTCTGAGTATTTTATGTGAGTTATATTGTCCCCTCTCTCTGCACACACAGATATACACATGTACTTAAAAATTAACTGTGTCATAAATACTCAGGCAACTGTCTATGAGTATATAGATAGATGGAAAGATAATTGATAGATAATATGAACTAACTTAATAAAAGTTGAACATTTTTTAAAAATTTAAAATAGGGTCAGACTGTCCATGCTTTAAAAATTCTATTCTTTCTTATTTGTACTGATACACAATTTCAAAATGCAATTAAACATTTACATCAGAGGGAAAAAAAATGGACTACATCAGTTTCTTGCTTCAAAACCGTCCATGGTTGTTCGTGGAGCAGCCCCTCATAGAAGACCACACGAGGCTTACAAGGCCCTCTGTGATTTGAGCCATTCCTTCTTCTCCAGTCCCTTCCTCTCCCCCTTCCAGAACTTTACATTTACTGCTGCTTTTCCTGGAAGCTCTTCTAACCTCTCTCTGCCTTCATCTTTCTAGTGCCTCGGGTCTCAGCTCAATCATCGCTTTCCCAGGAAAACCTTTCTGGGCCCGTGTAACAGGGTCCATAGCCCTGAATACATCATCGGCAGCACTTCACACTTTGTAAGTGGTCACTTAATCCTTTTGATGATTTGTTTTGACGCCTGTTTCCTCTAGGTTGTGAGGCACGAGGACATTTCCTCTTATTTCCAAAAGTCATCAACTTTTACTTTCCACTTAACATGCCATGGTATGATCCACTGTATGTTGAATGCCTGTGACTGTCTTTATCATGACCCTCTGATGTGGCATTTCACCTTAAAAAATATATATATAGTTATCTCTTTGGCTTCACTGGTCTTAGCTATGGCCTGTAACTCTTAGATGCAGCGTGTGGGATCGAGTTCCCTGACCAGGGATTGAACCCAGGCCCCTGGCATTGGGAGTGTGCAGTCTTAGCCACTGGACCACCAGGGAAGTTGCTGAGTGGCTGTGGCTATCTTTATCATGACGCTATGATGTGACATTTCACCTTTCTACTGAATGGATGCCTCCCCGTCCAGCCTACTTGTCCCTTGAGGGTGTGGACAATGTCTTCTTCACCCCTGGGGCCCTGGGGCCTAGTAGACAGCCTGGATGGTGGCTGGCACTCAGTAAATTTTTGCTAGGTGAATAATTGGAAGCATCATAATAAAGTGATATCGATAGAATGAAGACAGGCTATGGACAGAGTCTACCTAGGCACTTGACTCATTTTGCCCACACCCAGGAGGCTTCCCTTGTGGCTCAAACGGTAAAGAATCTGCCTGCAATGTGGGAGACTCGAGTTCAGTCCCTGAGTCAGGAAGATCCCCTGGAGAAGGGCATAGCAACCCACTCCAGTATTCTTGCCTGGAGAATCCCATGGACAGAAGAAACTGGTGGACTACAGTTCATGAGGTCACAACGAATCAGACAGGAATGAGCGACTAACACCTTCAGGGTTCTTTTATTAAAATGGACATCCTTGAATCTTGCTAGAGATCCATACAAAAGCCATATAGTCTGGCTTTGAACTTATTAACCTTTAAGGTGTCTTTTTAATTTACCATTTGTGGAATGAGTATAGATACCTCAGCTTACTTATCCTAAAGGCCTGTTTAGCCATAGAAACAAAACAAAAATCTCATAGAATTATCAAACAATGCTAAAGAGTGTTTTTAGTTAGTAAATAATGTAAGTTATATTCCAGGAGTTTTAAATACATTATCTCTTTTAATCCTCACAACAATTCCATGAGATAGGTATAACGATTACCATTCCCATTTGCCATATGAGAAGACTGGGTCCTAGCGCGATTATGTATCTTGCATAAGGTCACAAAACTACTGCTGGAACCTTGGTCTTAACAGCTGGTCATAGCGGGGCTTCCCCGGCGGGCCAGTGGGTAAGACGCTGTGCTCCCACTGCAGAGGGTGCTGGTTGGATCCCTGGTAGGGGAACTGAGATCCATGTACAGTGCAGCCCCAAAAAAGAAAACCATAGTTGGCCGTACTAAGTGCTACTGCAGACTTCAAGAGTCTTCTAGATAAGTTCAGACCATTCAGGCTTCATAGACTCTAGTTAATCCTCAAGTAGACCTGACTTCACTGCTTGCTTCAGTCTACAATATACATAATCACCACCAAGAGATTTCTGACTATCCTTGAATGATTCGGGGCAGATGTGGCCACTATTGTTTCTGTTTTCATCAACCTTGGTTCTGTTTTTCTATTTTTTATTTTACCGTCACCATTAGACTCTCAGAACTTACTCATCATACAACTTCAAGTCTGAACCCTTTTACGAACCTCTCCCTGTCTCCCCCACTCCCCAGCCCCTGGTAACACTTCCTATTCTCTATTTCTATGAGTTTGACTTTCTTTTTAGGTTCCACATATAAGTAGATTCCAAGCAGTGTTTGTCTTTCTCTGGCTGTCTTATCTCACTTAGCATAATGCCCGTAAATTCTGTCTGTGTAGTCATAAACGGCAGGATTTTCTTCTTTCTAATGGCTGAATAATATTTCATTGTGTGTACATAACACTGATGGACACTTCGTTTGTTTCCATATCTTGGCAGTTGTGAAAAATGCTGCAGTGAACATAGGGGAACACAGATACCTCTTCAAAATCCTGTTTTCATTTCTTCTGGGTACAGATCTGGAAGTAAGATTGCTGGATCATACGGTAGTACTATTTCTTAATTTTTTGAGGAACTCAAAAACATACTCCATAACATTGATTCTCATCAACTTCATTTTTATCATCTTAGTCATCAGAATGGAACCCCTACTAACACATGAGTTTGGATGCAAGACATATACAAGAGTACACGCTCAGCTCAGTTCAGTTCAGTTCAGTCACCCAGTCATGTCTTTGTGACCCCACAGACTGCAGCACGCCAGGCTTCCCTGTCCATCACCAACTCCTGGAGCTTGCTCAAACTCATGTCCATTGAGTTGGTGATGCTATCCAATCCTCTCATCCTCTTTCGCTTCCTTCTCTTCCTGCCTTCAATCATTCCCAGCATCAGGGTCTTTACCAAGGAGTCAATTCTTCACATCAGGTGGCCAAAGTATTGGAGTTTCAGCTTCAGCATCAGTCCTTCCAGTGAATATTTGGGACTGATTTCCTTTAGGATTGACTGGTTTGATGATCTAGCATATTGATTGACTGGTTTGACTGCTTTTTCTATGAGTCCAGGGGACTCTCAAGAGTCTTCTCCAACAACATGGTTCAAAAGCATCAATTCTTTGGTGCTCAGCTTTCTTTACGGTCCAACTCTCACATCCATATGTGACTACTGGAAAAGCCATAGTTTGACTAGATGGACCTTTGTCGGCAAAGTAATATTTCTGCTTTTTAATATAATGTCTAGGTTGGTCATAGCTTTTCTTCCAAGGAGCAAGCATCTTTTAATTTCATGGCTGCAGTTACCATCTGCAGTGATTTTGGAGCCCAAGAAAATAAAGTCTGTCATTGTTTCCCCATCTATTAGCCATGAAGTGATGGGACTGGGTGCTATCATCTTCATTTTTTGAATGCTGAATTTTAAGCCAGGTTTTTCACTCTGCTCTTTCACTTTCTTCAAAAGCCTCTTTAGTTCCTTTCTGCTTTCTGCCATAAGGGTGGTGTTATCTCCACATCTGAGGTTATTGATATTTCTCCTGGAAATCTTGATTCCAGCTTGTGCTTCATTCAGCCCAGCAGTTTGCATGATGTACTTTGCATATAAATTAAATAAGCAGGGTGACAATATACAGCCTTGACATACTCCTTTCCCAATTTGGAACCAGTCTATTGTTCCATGTCCGGTTCTAACTGTTATTTCTTGACCTGCATACAGGTTTCTCAGGGTCAGATAAGGTGGTCTGGTATTCCCATCTCTTTCAGAATTTTCCAGTTTATTGTGATCCACACAGTTAAAGGCTTTGGCATAGTCAATAAAGCAGAAATAGATGTTTTTCTGGAATTCTCTTGCTTTTTCGATGATCCAGCAGATGTGGCAATTTGATCTCTGGTTCCTCTGCCTTTTCTAAATTCAGCCTGAACATCTGGAATTTCTCAGGTCATGTACTGTTGAACCCTTGCTTGGAGAATTTTGAACATTACTTTGCTAGCATGTGAGATGAGTGCAATTGATTGTGTGGTAGTTTGAAAATTCTTTGGCATTGCCTTTCTTTGGGAAAGGAATGAAACTGATCTTTTCCAGTCCTGTGGCCATTGCTGAGTTTTCCAAATTTGCTAGCATATTGAGTGCAGCACTTTCAAAGTATCATCTTTTAGGATTTGAAATAGCTCAACTGGAATTCCATCACCTCCACTAGCTTTGTTTGTAGTAATGCTTCCTCAGGGCCACTTGACTTCGCATTCGAGGATGTCTGGCTCTAGGCGAGTGACCACACTATCGTGGTTATCTGGGTCATGAAGATCTTTTTTGCATAGTTCTTCTGTGTATTCTTGCCACCTCTTCTTAATATCTTCTGCTTCTGTTAGGTTCATACAATTTCTGTCCTTTATCGAGCCCATCTTTGCATGAAATGTTTCCTTGGTATCTCTAATTTTCTTGAAGAGATCTCTAGTCTTTCCCATTCTATTGTTTTCCACATTTCTTTGCATTGATCACTTTAGGAGGCTTTCTGTCTCTCCTTGCTATTCTTTGGAACTCTGCATTCAGATGGGTGTATCTTTCCTTTTCTCCTTTGCCTTTAGCTTCTCTTCTTTTCTCACTATTTGTAAGGCCTCCTCAGACAGCCATTCTGCCTTTTTGCATTTCTTTTCTTGGGGACGGTCTCGATCACCACGTCCTGTACAATGTCATCAACCTGTGGCCATAGCTCTTCAGGCACTCTCTCTATCAGAGCTAATCTCTTAAATCTATTGGTCACTTCCACTGTATAATTGTAAGGGATTTGATTTAGGTCATATGTGAATGGTTGAATGGTTTTCTCTTCTTTCTTCTATTTACGTCTGAATTTTGCAATAAGGAGTTCACAATCTGGGCCATGGTCAGCTTCTGGTCTTGGTTTTGCTGCCTGTATAGAGCTTCTCCATCTCCTGCTGCAGAGAATATAATCAATATGATTTCAGTATTGACCATCTGGTGATGTCCATGTGTAGTGTCGTCTCTTGTGTTGTTGGAAGAGGGTGTTTGCTATGACTAGTGTGTTCTCTTGACAAAACTCTGTTAGCCCTTGCCCTGCTTCATTTTGTACTCCAAGGCCAAACTTGCCTGTTACCCCAGGTATCTCTTGACTTCCCATTTTTGCATTTTAGTCCCCTATGATGAAAAGGACTTTTTTTTTTTTTTTTTTGGTGTTAGTTCTAGAAGATCTTGTAGGTCATCATGGAACTGTTCAATTTCAGCTTCTTCGGCATTAGTTGTTAGGGCATAGACTTGGATTACTGTGATACTGAATGGTTTTGCCTTGGAGACGGACAGAGATCACTCTGTCGTTTTTGAGACTGCACCCAAGTTCTGCACTTTGGACTCTTGTTGACCATGATGGCTACTCCGTTTCTTCTACAGGATTCTTGCCCACAGTAGTAGATAGAATGGTCATCTGAGTTAAATTCATTTCCATCCATTTTGGTTCACGGATTCCCAAAATGTTGACGTTCATTCTTGATTCTTGCCATCTCTTGTTTGACCACTTCCAATTTACCTTGATTCATGGAGCCAACACTCCAGGTTCCTATGTGATACTGTTCTTTACAGCATCCGACTTTACTCCTATCACCAGTCACATCCACAACTGGGTATCGTTTCGCTTTGGCTCCATCTCTTCATTCTTTCTGGAGTTATTTCTGCACTCTTCTCTAGTAGCATCTTGGGCACCTGCCTACCTGGGGTGTTCATCTTTCAGTGTCATGTTTTTTGCCTTTTCATACTGTTCATGGGGTTCTTAAGGCAAGAATACTGAGGTGGTTTGCCATTCCTTTCTCTAAGGAACCACTTTCTGTCAGAACTCTCCACCATGACCCATCCATCTTGGGTGGCCCTACATGGCATGGCTCATTGGGTCCTGCGTTGAATGTGGATTCTTCACCAGCTGAGCCACCAGGGAAACCTGTTTATCTGTTCAGCTATCATTTAATCTGTCAGTCATCTGTCAAATTACCCATCAATCATCTATCAATCTATTAAATACCTACTATCTGTCTATCTCCTACCTGTCCTTCTATTATCTATCTGTCTTCTTGGTTCTGTTTCCCTGAAGACTCCTGACTGATAACACTGCTGTAAAGGGACTTATATGGCATACATAGCTTTCTGTTCACATATATGTTGTTGCTGTTTGTTTTTAAGTCACTCAGTTGTGTCTGACTTTGCGACCCTTTGGACTGTAGCTCGCTAGGCCCCTCTGTCCATGAGATTTCCCAGGCAAGAATACTGGAGTGAGTTGATGTTTCTTCCTCTACAGGATCTTTCTGATCCAGAGATAGAACCCACATCTCCTGCTTGACAGGTGGATTCTTTATCACTCACCAAGGCAGGAGATGTGGGTTTGATCCCTGGGTCTGAAAGATCCCTTGGAGAAGGAAATGGCAATCCACTCCTGTATATTCTTGCCTGGGATAAACCCATGGACAGAGGAGCCTGGCAGGCTGCAGTCCATGGAGTCGCAAGAGTTGGACACAATTTAGTGACTCAACAACAGCTACTGGGTCTCACAACACCTGCAGTCATGCTGCAAGCACATGGGTGGGAATCCCATCCTGGGGCCCCTGGTGGTACAGCTGAGGTCCGCTGCACCAGCCACTGGCCACTGACCTCAGGGCTTCTTGGATGTGAGAGGAAAAACCACCCACATCTTGGTTAAGCCACTGTTACTTGGGCTTAGAGTTACAGATAGCTATATTCAGCCTCTCAGTGTATGGAGACTGATTTCTGAGCTCTAGTTGGGTCAAGCCAGGTCATAAGATAGACCAGGCAGAGAAACGTTCTTGTTCACAGAAGTAAAGTGATCTGCCAGAACCAGGAAGTGGGGGTGTTTTGGTTGCTGGATACGTCCCCTGGTCACCAAAGTGTGCTGCACGTCCAACTTCCTGGCAGGGCCTTGAGAAAGGGACAGTTTTGGGAGACTTTTCCAGGGCTGGGGAGGGTGGGAAGTCTGCTCATTAATAGGAAAGGAGCCCCATGGAGGGCAAATCATGCTAATGAAATAGGAGTCTACCCTACTGTGGACACTTCTCCGAAGGCAGATTTAAGCCTTAGGAGTATGCAGCCCTTCGACAGATGGGAACCCTTGGTTTCCCAGGGGAGGACCCCGAAGAGATGGGCAGATACACAGATGACAAAGGTCATTTTTAAGACACCTCCGCCTGTTAGTAAACTTCCATATGATTCCAAGTTTGGTTCATTCATTTACTCAGAGACTGAACGGAGCACAGAAGAGCTGCCAGCCTGCTGAAAGCGCGAGATGCAGACACGGCCTCCAAAGTCTGCTCCTGCCTCCCTCTCCCATCCTGTCTGCGCTCACTCTCCTTTCCTTTATCTGCACTGCTGGTCTCTCTAGGCCTCCGTCATGTTCCTTCTCAGGGCTTTTGTATTGTTCTCGCCCGTCCTGGGGGGTGGGGGGCAGCTCATCTCCTAGCTGCCTGTTTGGCCAGCTCACTTCACTCTGGCCTTAACCACAGGTCACAGCCCCAGAGATGCACTCTTTGACCCCGCCTTTAAAAGGCCCACCCCACCTCCCACCCTGCTCTCTCTAGCCCTTGTATTGTGCTGTGCTTAATTACTCAGTTGTATCTGTAGCCCTCCAGGCTCTTCTGTCCAAGGGGATACCCCAGGCAGGAGTACTGGAGTGGATTGCCGTGCCCTCTTCCAGGGCATCTTTCCAACTAAGGAATCGAACCCAGGTCTCCCACATTGCGGGCTGATTCTTTAGCACCCAAACCACCAGGGAAGCCCATGAATACTGGAGTGGGTAGCCTATCCCTTCCCCAGGGGATCTTCCCAACCCAGGAATTGAACCAGGGTCTCCTGCATTGCAGGTGAATTTTTTACCAGCTGAACCACCAGGGAAGCCCTTCTAGCCTCTGGTCCTGCTTTATTTTCCTTCCCAGCACTTACAATGACCTAATGCGTATGGATTTACTCTGCTTTCTCCCACAAGAACGTAACCTCCATGATGGCAGGGTCTTTGCTCTGTTAGGACCTGGTGCCTAAAACAGGATCTGTCATGTGGTGGACACTCCACGCATATTTGTTGGAGGAATGGAGTCAGGCCTTACCCGCAGATGCTTCCTGTCTTGGGCAAGAGTGGCTCAAGAGAGTGGCTGAAGCCATGCCCTGAGGGCGCTAGACTGGTGCCGAGAGTTCTCAAGCTAGGAGGGGGTGACGGGATCGGGGAGGGTGGCTACAGTTGGCCAAGGGTGAAGAATGGAGGTGGCGGGAGAGAAAAAGCCAGAGCAAGACTGCCGGGCCGAGACTCACCCCACAGGTCGAGGCTTCCAGAGTCGAGCCTGGAATGAGGGCCAAGTCCTGGGCAGTGCGCTGATGACGTGGGGTGCAGGCGCAGGGGGCTGAGTCAAGGGAACATGAGGCCAGGTTGTGGGCTGGGCGCCACGCACATCCCAGTCTCGTGGGATGGTGGCAGGACTGGAGGGGGAGCGAGGATCTCCATCACAGGTGCCCACGGGGGGCCTTCCCTGGTGGTCCAGGGCTAAGACTCCACACTCCCAATGCTGGGGGCCAGGGTTGGATCCCTGCTTAGGGGATTAGATCCCACATGCCACAACAAAAAAAAATTTTTTTTCCTCATACCACAACTAAGACTTGGCACAGCCAAATAGATAGATACATAATTTTCTTCTTCTTCTTCTTCTTTTTAATAAAATGTGCCTAAGGGGACTGAGAAAGAGAGCGCACAAGTCTGGACAGGCTAGGTGGTGAACTCCCGCAAAGGGACAAGGGATTTTGCACCAAAGTGAGAAATGTGGTCTGGAGGCTGCAGTTTTGTGGGAAACCAGTTGGTCCCTTGGAAGGCATGGGGTGGGGGGTAACATGGGGGTCCCCTTGAGGATATCAGGAGGGTGGGGCTACAGTGACAGTGAGGAAGTGGAGGGCTCATGCCACAAAAGTTTAGGCAGTGCAGGAGAGCTGACCTCAGAGAGCACCGTGCTTGGGGCCCAGCACGCTCAGGCTCAGCAATTTCTACAGATGGCTCATCAACCCGATTGATTTCCAGTAAGGAAAACACCATGCTTCCGATCACACGGTTATCCCTGCCTGCAGGCAACCTCGGACCACCTAAACACGGTATTTTAAGAAGAATCAATTTCTGCCCTCAGAGTGTATTTGAGAATGCTAGGTTTCCCCCAAACTGCTGCCAACATAAAACCCAAAAGACCAATTTACTCTAAAATAGTAAGAATAGTCCTCCCAGGGGAAACTGGTTACTCAGTGTTGGTAGAGAAAACAGCTGATGGGTGGGTTCACTTGTTAGCTGGCTCTTTCAGGGCTCCGTGTACATTAAGTCCCCACATCTGAACGAGTTCTGTTCTAAGAGCATGTTCGTAAATCCAGTTTGTTTGTAGATCCAACAACATTTACCACTGAGCCACCTGGGAAACCCCAACCCATGCCTGTACTCTTGCTTGGAAAATCCCACGGGCAGAGGAGCCTGGTGGGCTGGAGTCCGAGGGGCTGCAAAAGAGTTGGACACAACTTAGTAACTAAACAACAAAGTCCAACAACATTAGCCTAGGTGCCCAGGCAACACAGTCGGCTGAGTGGTGTTGCACTGTCACAGGCTTATGATACTTTTCACACAAATGAAATATTCAAAAACGAACACAAAAAATTAACGTTTTTAATCTTGCAGTCCTGTACCTTGAAAAGTTCGGTAGTACTTGCAGCAGGCATATGGGGGCTGGCATCGAGGGAATGGCCAAGAAGAGTTACTGACTGGAGGAAGGAGAGGAGGTGGGAGATGGTAGAGCTGAAGGGTCATCGGCCATATGAGATGGAGGGCAAGCTGCGCTTTCACTCGTGCCTGACGCTGACGCGCTTTGAAAGCTCTCAACTTGAAGGTCCGAGAAGGCGATGGCAGCCCACTCCAGTACGCTTGCCTGGAAAATCCCATGGACGGAGGAGCCTGGTAGGCCGTAGTCCATGGGGTCGCAAAGAGTTAGACACGACTTCACTTTCACTTTCACTTTCATGCACTGGAGAAGGAAATGGCAACCCACTCCAGTGTTCTTGCCTGGAGAATCCCAGGGATGGGGGAGCCTGGTGGGCTGCCATCTATGGGATCGCACAGAGCCGGACACGACTGAAGAGACTTAGCAGCAGCAGCAGCAACTTGAAGGTTCGTATGTAGGGGACTTAATGTACCTAATTCCTATCTCGTGTATGGCAACCAAACAGCTACCTCATCCCCCAGTGTCCCCCACTCAGGACTGGTGTTTCCGGAGGGTGGGTGTCCTGTGCCCTTTCCAGAACAGGCTGCTTGTGGCCCATGCTGGCAACTGGAATCAGGGCCGAGGGGAGCCCCTGTTAGCCCTGGTGCTTGGCGGGCTCCCCTACAAGCCTGTGTTTAACTGTCTTGGGCAGAGGGCCAGGAACAGTCTGTGTAGCCTGCTAAGCTAATTACTCTCTCTGCAGATGGCGTCCCCCTAATCCTCCTTGGGTTTGTCGTAATCCAGCTCTGTTCTGGGGAGAGATGCTGGGTGTCTGGCCTCAGTGCAAATGGGCAGAGGAGACCAGGTACCTGTTCTCTGGGGCTGGGACTCTGGGCTCTGGAGACAAGGAGAGCGGCCGTGAGTACGCCAGCCCTGCGGCCCCAGGAGGCTGAACAACAGCAGGGAGAGAGGCGTGACTTCCCTCCGCTGGATGGTACCCCCGCCCCAGGGGGCTCAGAGGACTCCGGGGAGCTGGCCTGCCCTTGTGCTCTCCCAGAGGATGGTGAGTCCATGTCACGGGGTCGGTCAGCCCAGGGGCAGAGTATCTGGGGTCTGGGCAAGAGGCAACAGGGAGGTGCTTGTGTCCGAGACTGTGGGACAGACGTCCTGAGCGAGATGCTCATATGACAGAAGGCCGGTCTCTTCCCCCGCTGGCCGGGCTGTGTGCTAGAAGGTCATGTTGCGACACGGCATTGCTGAGATGCAGGATCCTGCTCGTTGACGTACAGGTTGTTAGTATCAGAGCCTGGACCTGGAGAGGGAACAAGACAGTCGCTAGAGCCTAAGAGGAAGAAATCTCTTCTGAGGACCCTCTTCGGGCTCCTGGAGGAGACAGACTGCCCCCCTACACCTGCAGGAGACCAGAACCGCTGTGTGGGGGGGTTGGGGCACATTTGCTTTTCGGAGGGCCCAGAGCTAGGGCGACAGAAAGAATGGCAAGGAGTGGGTCGGGGTCCCTAGGCATCGCCTCTCTGCATTTTCTGACTTTAAGGCTAGCATCGCTGAGCCTGTTTCTACAGAAGAGGAAAGGGTGATGCCGAAGGGTTAAGTTACGGAAAGGCCACCAAGCCCGGCCCATATCTGCCTGTGAGCTCTTTCCTCCTTGTTCTTCTCACATTCATGTTCATCCCTGGGTGGGGCAAGTGCCGTCCTCCTGCCCCAGGTTTGCCTGCAGAGAGACCAAGGCCAGGGGACCAGGCTGATTGGCAGAAGGCGTTCAAGCAGTGAGGACCAAGCCCAGCGTGACTGCCCCCAAGTGTGCCTGTACCCTGGCCTGCATCCTCTTCATGCCCCCGCTGATGGCTCCTTCCACGGAGGGGGAATCTGCTCTGCAATCATGGGAAAGGGCAGAAGCCGTTGCCTCCTGGCGGTGTGACTGTGGAGGAGGCCCTGGGCGGGCATTTGGTCCTTCCTGCAGCCAAAAGAACCAGGTAGACAGTGCGAACATCCCCGCTTGGGGCAGCCTCCAGAGAAGTAGAACCTAGTTGTTCCCTGTGTGCCCTCTAAGATGCGTCAGCATCATCACAGATTCCTATCAGTTGCGGTGACCTGGGAAGGGCCTTGGCTAACCTTGGGGAAACAGAAGAGCTGGTTGCCATTTTCAGCACCTAGGTGCTCGAATGCACGTCTGCATATGTGTGTGGGGTCGGGGGGACGGCGTGTGCAAGCCTGCACGGGTGTGTGTATGTGCAGGGGTGTCCTTGTGTTTGTGCATGAGCACATGTGCGGGCGGGGGAGACTTGGCACTGAGGAGATACGGTTGCTACCAGCAGCCGCAATGCCCAGCCCTGCTCTAGCTGCTTGTGTGGTACCAGTGCTCTCTGGGGCCTGGCTCCCAGGCGGGAAGAGGCTTGGTTAGACGTAAGCAGCCATCATTTCTTTCCATCAAGATGGCCTGTACATGCAGTGTTCATCAGCTTCTCAGCTCCAAGTTAAATAACCCTTGTCCCTATAACCTTTCCCTGTAAAGCACATTTTCCAATCCTTTAATCAACTTGGTTATTTTCCTCTGAACTCCCTCCAAGACACCGATGTCATTGGATAAGTATGTCGTATAAATTAGTCAGTAAATCAATCTGTCAACAATATCTCTTGAGCAACCACCCTGTGGCTTGCAGGAGGTACCGGGCTGATACAAACCAACCACACAGGAACACAAAGAATGTTCACTCCGGCTCAGATCTTGGGTGTGTTTGTCTGGTGTGGCCACAGGCACTGGGGTCATGCTGGGTGGACATTGCTCCTTTTAATGAAGAACCCCCAAAGAGCAGGACCTTCCCTCAGCTTCAGTGTTTGAAAATATTATAAGAAATCATCGAACGGATCACTGCAAGGGTTCCAGAGTGGAGGGCGTGGAAGCAAAGAGGGCTTAAAGACGGTCCTCACTGGGGACCAAGCCAACCTCAAGACTGCAGACGAACGTTGCTGAGGGCTGCTTTGGAAGGTTTTCTCCCAAATGCAGCGTGATCAATACTAAAGTGAAGCAGCAAAAAAAAAAAAAAAAAAAAAAAAACCCAGAATCTGGAGAAAACCAGACCTTTATTTGAATAGTGATTTCACCATTCATTAACTGAGTGAGTCTTGGGTGAGTTATTTAAGCTTTCTGAGCCCCAGGTACTTTAAGCATAACGTGGCAGGATTATACCTACGAGGAAGGATTGTTTAGGCTTAGATGACATCACATTTGTAAATGGCTGGTGATCTGTATTTATTACCTCTTCCCCACACCAAATTATGGATCTGTTTCCAAAGAGTGTTCAGTTCTTCTGGGTGGAGATACTGATATATTGTTGGCCATCCCACTAGCTGGATTCTGTTTGTCATTTTTATGATGTATACAATGGCATTGCCTCTGCTTTTGGATCTGAGACAATTTTCTTCAAGGTTGAAAGACAGTCCTCTTCAGTACAGTGTATGCTTCATAATTTTACAGTCTCAGGTCAGTAGCTGCGAACTTAGCTTTTATCTTCTGGCTCGGGACCCAAATTCCTTTTGGAGTTTAGCCTCAGTTTTCTGTGCTGGGCTTTTCTGGTGGCTCAACTCGTAAAAAATCTGCCTGAAGTACAGGAGACCTGGGTTCGATCCCTGGGTCGGGAAGATCCTCTGGAGAAGGGAAAGGCTACCCACTCCAGTGTTCTGGCCTGGAGAATTCCATGGACTGGATAGTGCATGGGGTCGCCAAGAGTCGGACACGACTGAACGACTTTCGCTTTCACTTTCTGTGCTAGAAAGAGCACTTGGCCTTAACTGAGACCCCCGTCTCACTGAGCAGGGCAACTTTGGACCAGTCAGCGAAGAGACACTTCCAGCTGCGAAGCAAACATTTCTGACATGTGAGTGTGCATCAGAGTCATCTGAAGGTCTTAGCAGAGGAGATGGCTGGGCTCCACCCTGGAGATTCTGATTCAGTCAGTCTGGGTGGAACCCAATAATTTGCATTTCTAAGATGGTCTCTGGTGATGCTGAGGCTGTCTGCCCTGGGCCTGCACCGTGAGAACCACTGATGTAGAAGAACAGCCTGGAGCTTAGTGGAGCTCGGCCAAGTGAGCCGACCCTCCGAGACTGCTTCTTCATCTATAAAATTCCACCTTAGAGACGGGATTTAAAGGTAATAATTAGACAAATGATGATGTGCAAAGCACTTTATAAGCTATAGAACACAACGTATTTGTTAATGGTTTAATATCCCCCATCAGCTTCAGCTTACTCACCTATAATATGGGGATAATAATAGTAATTTTTGTAAAGATTAAGTGTGATGATCTATATAAAAGCAATTTGTGAAATATAAAGAACTATGGATTCTTGTTCTTATAATTTCCCTGAGCCTCATTTCCTCATCCGTCGTGTGACAGGATGGCCTCCAGGTTCGTGGTGTGTGCCAGTGCTGGTCACGTGGCAGTTCACTGCTGTAGGTGTAGATAACGGAAGGTGTTTGATATCCTGGCTGATGCCACCCTGGGTCCTTGGGTCCCTTTGGTCAAAACTGCATGCTGGGCCACTGTTGCAAGTTAGGATGCTTCTGCCTGCAAGAAACAGAATTTCAGCTAAAAGTAGCTTTCAGGTATGGAGTTTGTCTAACCCCATATCATCTAACCAGAAGTCCAGAGGAGGGTAGTTTCAAGGTTGCTTCTTTCAATGGCTTGACCAAGTTAAGACTTCGGAATTCTTTTTTTTTTTTAAGCTTAATTTTATTTATTTATGTAACTGCACCGGATCTTCACTGTTGTGCGGGTTGTTCTTTAGTTTCAGGCCGAGTAGGGGCCACTCTCTAGCTGCGGTGTGCGAGCTTCTCACTGCAGCGGCTCCTCCTGCGGCAGAGCGTGGGCCCAAGGTGCTCAGGCTTTGGTCGTTGTGGCACAAAAGACCATCCCCGCGAAGGGCAGAGAAGGAAGCAGGATGGGCAGGAGGAGCTAGGTTGCCGTGGAGTCTCGATGGCAACTCAGCCGATTTCACAGAGAGTCCGAAGGCAGCCCAGCTCTTCCGCGCAGCCCCACTGGGGGCAGGAGGACAGGCCTTCAGAGCCGGGGAGTGGGCCTGTCATTGGCTGTGCTCTTTTGCAAGGGCGTGGCCTTGGACTACACTGCCTTCCCCGGAAGCAAGCTCTAAGGAGGTGACAGCTGAGAGCTGTTATTTGAAACAAAAAAGAAAAAGGCTGCAAAGTGCCTGAGAGCAGGGATGCACCATAGGCCTTCCTACCCATTTCTGACTCAACTGCAGCAGTCTCTGAGGCAAGCAGTGTCTCCTGGCTCTGTATGCAAGGCACCCTGCGGTGAAGTCACTTGCATGGCCTCAGAGCTAGGCAGCAGCTGAACTGCTTAAGAACTCCCACCTCACCATCTGAGCCCAGGGCTCTGCCCATGCTTTCCACCCTGAGGCACCAGCAACAGAGGCTCTGCCTTGGGCCCTGGACACTTGAGGGGCTATCTCTGGCCTTCCGCTATCTACACCCCTTCCTGGGGATGGGGAGTCCAGAGGGACAAGGGGATGCGCTCCAGCTGGACTTCACATCTTTCCCTCCCTTCCTGACCAGGCACTGGGAACACGGAATTTCTGGAAAGTTTCTAGGACTTGCATCACCTCTTCTCTGGGTCCATCCTCCCCAGGGCCCTGGTAAGGCACGTAAAGTAAAATCCTTCGATGGATCTTGAATAAAAGACAAGGTCTAAACAGAACACAGAGGGCACTTATTCAGAAAACCAGCATTGCTCTCCTCACTTTCCGGATCCAACCCCAACTTCATTCCTCAGTTGTCACCTGCCTCCGGGTGATTTCAATCTCCCAGCCTCCACTTCCTCCGTCATCCCGAGGATACAAAGGGACGCTGAGGTTGTGAGATCAGTATCACAGCAGACTCTCAGCAACATTTCAGGGTCCGTCTGTACTGTTCACGTGGTGCCCTTTGCTGTTCCCGTCACAGCCCGGCCCTCGTCTCTCTCCCAGACTAGAGCCCAAGCTCCAGGTGCAGGGGAGGTTGCTGTCGTGTTTTCTGCGGTGGCCCAGCACCGAGTCTGGGGCTCAGTCTGCGCCTGTTGAGTGGAGGGATGAAGATGGGGCCGGAGAGTCTGCAGGGCGCTGAGGGAACCGGGCTTTCTGAGTGAGATGAGGGGCTGAGCCAGTGCAGGTGCGGGAAGAGTGGGGAGCCAGGCAAAGCCAGCAACAGCACGGAATCTGAGTCTACCAGCAGCTTCCACTCAGGCCAGTTGTAACAGGGCTTCAAGATGTGTCTACGTGCTTGTGTGTGCTAAGTTGCTTCAGTCCTGTCTGACTCTTTGTGACCCCATGGGCTGTAGCCCGCTAGGCTCCCCTGTTCATAGCATTTCCCAGGCAAGAATACTGGAGTGGGTTGCCATGCCCTCCTCCACAGGATCTTCCCAACCCAGGGATCGAACCCATGACTCTTACATCTCCTGCACTGGCAGGCGGGTTCTTTACCACCGGTGCCACTCGGGAAGCCTGCAAGATGGGAGGTGCCCCACAGTAAACTACCTGTTGGCTGAGACTCCGAGCGCCACCAGAACCCATCTTTTACAGGATCTCATTTCACAGTTGGAAACATGAAGGCCCAGGTAGCAGAACCCGAAGGCTCAAAGCCACACAACTTCGTCCCTTCCAGGAGACCCTCTTTCCCGGCAGGATGTGCCCATCCCAGAAGGTGATGGCAGAGGTTCTCCAGCCTGGCTGTGCTTCAGAACCACCTAGACCAATGGCTTACATCCCTTCCCCACCCAGAGGCTTGCATCCACTCTGAGGACTGGAATTTGGAAAACCTGTGACTTCAACCAGAACCTCTGATGGTTTAGATACACATTTAGTCTTGGAGACTGATGATTGGGAGCCACTGGTTTGAGATCTTTACAGAGATTAAGATTTTGTGTTTTCTATTTGTTTATTTCCTCATTTCCAGGAGAATCTGAGGAATTGCAGTCACTCAGTGTTATGTGAAACAGTGTTAACACATGCAATCATTGGGAGAGAAATGGGGTCAAGCTGGTTGCTGTTGTTCAGTCGCTCAGTTGTGTCTGACTCTTTGCGACCCCACGCACAGCAGCATGCCAGGCTTCCCTGTCCTTCACTGTCTCCCGGAGTTGGCTCAAACTCATGTCCATTGAATTGTTGATGCCATCCAACCATTTCATCATCTGTAGCCCCCTTCTCCTCTGCCCTCAATCTTTCCCAGCCCGTCGTGGTCTTTTCCCAAGGAAAGGATGCCCAAAGTATTGGAGCTTCAGCTTCACTATCACGCCTTCCAATGAATATTCAGGATTGATTTCCTTTAGGATTGACTGGTTTGATCGCCTTCCTGTCCAAGGGACTCTCAAAAGTCTTCTCCAGCTTAGTTTTATATAAACTCAATAATTGCTTGACTGAAATTTCATCTTTATGGGCGTTAATAGCCCCTACATTTACACAGAGTTGGAGAAAAGTATTTCCTTGGTTCTACATGAGGATTGTACATTGGGAAAGTGCCAGTTCGGTAGGGGTCTCTGAGGAGGCTCTGGGTGAATTCTAACACACAGCCGAGTGTGAGAACTACTGCTGTGGCATCAACAGAGCTCCCACCTTCACTAGCTTCTTAACGTCCTCAGAGCAAGCCTGTGAAATAGGCAGGGACTTTGTTTTTATTTTATTGACGAAAAAACTAAGGTGCAGATAGTGAATGGGCCAGCTAAAAGCTAAGCAGGGAAAGGGCAGGTGCTGTGTCTCTCTTGGAGGATATGGTGACCTCACCTTGACCTAGTCTGCTCTTAGCCTCCGTAGCTCTTTGTGTGGAGAGCAGGGGTGAATTGGGCTCATGTAGCTTCATGGACCGGAGAAGGCACTGGCACCCCACTCCAGGACTCTTGCCTGGAAAATCCCATGGACGGAGGGCCTGGTGGGCTGCAGTCCACGGGGTCTCAAAGAGTCGGACACGACTGAGCGACTTCCCTTGCACTTTTCACTTTCATGCATTGGAGAAGGAAATGGCAACCCACTCCAGTGTTCTTGCCTGGAGAATCCCAGGGACGGGGGAGCCTGGTGGGCTGCTGTCTGTGGGGTTGCACAGAGTCAGACATTTAGCAGCAGCAGCAGCAGCAGCTTCATGGACACCTTCTAAGGACAGGGTGTGGCAGGGATGGATGGCCACCCCTGAATGTTCCCCTACAGCTCAGGAGAGCCACTGGCTTCCTGCAGAAGCACAGACTGAAGATGGCCAAGGTTTTCAAGGACCATGTTGTCCAGCCTCATCCCTTTTTGGAGAAGAAATAAGAAGTCCAGAGATGTGGTTTGGAGTCCCTGAGCCCTCACCGCCCCAGGGAGACAGCATCAGGGTCGCTGACCCCCTGGACCTGAGCATTCTCTCTATGGTGCCAGTTGCCAGCCCTTGAATGCAGCTTTGGTCCTCTGGGAGAAGAGGGCAGGAGCAGCAGAACGAGGCTGGGTGCTCTTGGAACCCAATAGGGCCTCCCCAGATCCCAAGCCAGTTCCTGGCAACACTCGCCCTTGCTGACAGATGCTGGAACATGCTGCTACCCTCCCTGACTCCCTTCCACTCTCCTTCCACACGCCCCTGCCTTGTGTGCCAGAATGACACACAGAGTATCCAGTTTTATTGCCCTGGTCTTGTAAATCAGTTTCTCGTAAACTTCCACTTGCTTCCATCCTCTGAATTTCCATGGATCTATCAACATGCTCCTGGAACAGGAGGCTTTGCCACATACCATCACCTGCCCAGGTGAAAGGTAGCCGGCAAGCCCTGGGGCGGGCAAGGACTGTCTTTCCACCACCCACGTTAGGTCTAGGTCGTTGGCTGAACCTGGGTCTTCTCTTTCTTGGTGCAAGGATTGGCTTTTCTCTCCTAGGCAGGAAAGACCACATTCCAGCTTTTTCCAGACTCTGTTACCTGGCAAGAGAAACAGATAGAAAGACAGGGCTTCTCCCTACCTCCCTCAAGACATTACTATAGACGCTTTCTCCTCCTTTCTGAGAAGCTGAGAATGTGTCCCTCAAGTTATCAGGTGTGAGATTCCAGAGGTTGGGGACCTCCGCCCTAAAAGGAGGGAAATGCCCCCACGGCCTTTGCCCATGCCATTCCTTTTACTCAAAATGCTTTTCGTTTCATCTTTGCCAAGTTAAATGCCCTTCATCTTTTGCATTTGTTGTCTGGGGATATTTTGAGGGTTTGGTAGAGTAAGTAGCATTTAGCCAAGCTTTCCCAGGAGTCAGGAAATAGAAAGGCTTCCATCTTACAGTAAGATGCTCAAATAGCCCAGTTTATTACATAAACTGAAAACATCAACAAGAAGCCAAAGGAAAGAGATGGCACACACCTAGGATAGAACTGCGTTAGCTGAATCCTGGATTACAAAATTTCTCCAAGTCCTGTCAATCTCTCTCTCTCTCCCCTTCACTCTCTCCTTCTCTCTCTGCTACATCAACTTTCCTGATGATAATGGAGTAACCGGGCCCAGAACTGGAGATAATCCAAGGGCCTCAGCAGAAATGACACGTGCCTGTTCTATCAGAGAGCAGAGGAGCTGAGAATGACTGGCCCCAAGTGCCCATGTGTATTTCCTCCATCAATCTGTGGAACAATTAACAGGTTTTATCTGCATTCCTCGATCCGGTGAACCTTCTTATTTGTCCTCAGCTCTAGTCCCAGTAGTACAACCCTCGAAAAATTTGAGCAGAAAGTTTGATTTCATTTTGTGAGAAAACAAAAAATCAAGGCAATGTATTATTGCAATTCTTTCTTCAATCCTTTTCCTATGTGAAACAGTCTCAAATTCTTGTGGCAGTCCCAAGCATCCATGGAAAGCTCCTAGTTCATCCTTCCATTTATACGTTTACCTTCAAGGTTAACCACATTGCTTTAGTACTGGTTAGAACTCGGCAGAGCATCAGAAATGCCTGTGGATGAATGGAAGTGTGTCGGAATGTGTTTACTTTGCACAGGCAAGCTGAGCCAATAGTTTTGTGTTCGCGTATAGCATTGACATAGCCATACCTGAAAGTAACAAAACGTTACAAAGCAGGTGCTTTTTAGATGTTGCTTCTTGTTGTGGATTTAGGGCTTTTTCCAGGTGTGGGTCTGTACCACCTAAGCTGCTCATCGGCTCTGGCAGGAGGTGCATCGCTTGCTCTCGCTGCGGAGGGGACCTGGCCCAGGGACTTCAGACAGGAGGGTGGGGCCATCCCAAGAACTAGTTCCTTATCAAGAGGATACAGAGTCCTGAAAATCCCCCCACCCCTGGAGCTTGTATTTCCTTTTGGATCTCTGAGCATCTTTTGATCTTGAAACTAATCCATTTTTCCTCTCTCTCTTCCTATTCCGCCCCCCCCCCACCTTTCCTCTGCTGTCTCAACCAATTTAGGGAAATAAGTGACCGCAAATAACAGCTCCATTAACCCCTTCCCTGCAGGAAAGCTCAGCTGAGCTGTAATTAACTAGAGCATGTAGTACACGTCTAGTGGGTTGCCTAACTAAACGGGGAGTTCTTTCACGTATATATACACTTTTTTATTGATACTTATTTCTTGTTTAAGGAAACAATAAATTGCTTATTTCTCTATTTAAGGGTTTCTGTGGTGGCTCAATGGTAAAGAATCCACCTGCCAATGCAGGAGACGTGGGTTTGATCCCTGGGTCGGGACGATCCCCTGGAGAAGGAAATGGTAGTACACTCCAGTATTTTCTTTTTTTTTTCTTGCTGGACTCCAGTATTTTCGCCTGGGAAATCCCATGGGCAGAGGAGACTGGTAGACTATTGTCCGTGGGTCGCAAAGAGCTGGACACGACTTAGCGAGTAAACAACAGCATAATTCCTCCAGTTAATGCCACAAAGACCTGGAGGACTCTTCTGGTCCCCCCACAGCATCACACACAGTAAGTGTGCCTTTAATGTGTCCCCTAAGTGGCTTGATTTCAGTCATTAGAGACACACTGAAGCAGACGGTGAGCTCCACTCAGGGGCAGACTCTGATAAACTTGGAGGGGCCGAAGCTTCTGACCATCTGAGTCCAGAAATCTGGTCCAGAAGGCTCTGCTCTCTCCTTCCCTGCTCTGTGGACTTTCAGTAGACATGTCTAATCTCTGGACCCCAGATTCTCTCCCTCTAAACACTCTGCCTATCTCCCTCATGAAGTAGCTGCAAGGAACAGCTGAGAGTGGGTGAAAGTGCTTTGTATATTGCAAAGGGCCTCCCTTGAGAAGGGTTTTTGTCATGACCTCAGGTTCTGAGGATGGGCTGCCTGGGGGGCTGTCTCAGGGAGTCGTGTGCGTGGGCTGACCCTTGTCCTGGTCACTGTTTGGGCATCTGACATCTTCCCTGCTGAGAGGCATCTATGCCCAGGTCATTCCCCGTGTCATCAAGGATGGGTTGGTTCTGACCTGCTGTGGGCATCAAGCCCAGCTCTGAATTACCTAATCCCAGCTAAAAGCACTTCTGATTGCTTGACCACTGACCTCCTGCAGCTGGATTATCAGATGTGGCTTTGGGGAATAGGCTTGTTTATAATGCTGGAGACAATGGGAGGAAACGCAGAGCAGTTAAAACAACAGTCTTTCCTGTTGCCCCAGCGCCTTTCATCCAAGGAGGTCACTATGAAGCAGGCTCCTCGGGGCTGGCAGGGTGGGGCGGGGGGTGCTGAGATGCTATTCGAGGAGGGAAGGGGAAGAGGGAAGGCACTGCATGGGCAGGGAGGGCTCAGGGAATCCCCAACAGAGCCCTGAGGGCAGGTGCTGACATCTCCACTTCATACAGGAGAGGTGACCAGGTGCAGACAGGTTCATTCATTAGCCCAAGTTCAAGGTTTTACAGCTACCAAAGGGTAGCCCTGTAACTTTGAGGGGTTGTGGCTGATTTCCTGCTTCTCTCCTTTTTGCCTTCTTTATGCTGGACAAAGCTAGCCTTAACCTTACTGCGAAAGTCCCCAGCATGGCCTGGAGCCTTTGTTATGGGTTCAGAAAGGGTGAGCATTAGAAAGACCCACAAGCATTACTGAGTCCAAATAACTCATTTTAGAGATGAGGGAACCAAGACCTAGAGAGGAAAAGCAATTTATCCACACCCACACAGCACTTAACACCATACCTGGCAGCAGGCAGGTCATCCACGGAAAGCTGTTGAATAAAGGATGGAGTCAGCGGCAAAGCTGGACAGAAGGCCAAGCCCGTCCCCCAGCCTGTGCTTCCATGGGAATGGTTCTGTTCATGGGTCAGTGCGATGGCCTGACCAGGGAGGGGGGCATCGTCTCATGCCTGCTGCCTCCACCCACTGGTCTCCGCCTGGTCCCAAGCCCATACTACTTGTGCTGTTTAAGTGACCAACACTTAATTTGAAGAACTTCCAAAGCTACAGAAAAGTTTTGAGAACAGTACCAGGAGCTCCCACACCCTCTGCCTTCTCCACACATGCCCCATCACCCTCATCAGCTGCTTTCCTGACCAATACTTTGTGCCAGGAGGGGAAGGGAAGGGGAGACCAGAGGAGGCGGGATGCCCTTTGTGTTGTTTTCAATCAAAGAGCTCCCAGCTGCCTGGAGAGCGGGACCTTACAGAACTCCTCTGTCCTGAGAAGCCGCCTGGCCCTTCTCGACGAAGCCCAGAATGTAGCAGGTCTCCAGTAAGTCACTGCCCAGTGAAGGCATGAATTGGTCTCATAGGATGACATCAGCTCTACTAGTCACATTCTTTTAGGACGCTCAACAGAGGATAGAAAGCATACGAAGCTTTGGGTTTCTAAGGTGGGTTGGGATGACAAGGTTAGGAGTCCCACCTGTGGTTCTAGGTTGATAACAGATTCAAGAAGGATTTAAAAAAAAAAAAAAAAAAAGATGTCATTTGGCCTCTCTCCCAAGACTGTGGACTCCTCTGGGCAGGCTTCTGACTCCCCAGTGTCTAGCAGTTAGTAGAGTTACGGAGCGTGTTTATGGAACTGAAATGCACTCGGAGTCTTAGATGACCCTGCCCAAGGCTTCCTTTGGCTAGAAGCTGATCCCATTTGGGGTGTTTGGCTTGTTAAATCTCCATCTGCCCTTCCTGATTTATTCTTAGTCCTTTGACCTAGGAGTTGACCTACATGGTTTACCTCCTGGGCTCCCTCGCCCCCTGGCTTCCGGTTGGGTTTGACCAATGGGAAGCACCGGCAGGAGATGAGCGGGAAAGAGGAGAGAGAGGTTGGAATATTTCATTCCCCTTCCCTGCCAGGTAATAGCTCAGGCAACGTCTGTGTTCTTTTACTCAAAGCCACGTGGTGGCTGCTCCATAGCTTCAGCTCTCACTGGTTCAGCAGAGCTGTCTTCTCCCTGGTGTCCCTGGAGGCACAGCTTCCCACTGACACTGTCCCCTAGGCACATCTCTGTTCCTTGTTGGACACAGAGGGTTAGACATGCTCCCCCTTGCTTATTCCCTGCACGCTTAGTCACTCAGTTGTGTCGACTCTTTGTGACCCCCGGATTATAGCCTGCCAGGCTCCTCTGTCCATGATATTTTTCAGGTGAGGCTACTGGTGTGGGTTGCCATTTCCTACTCCAGGGGATCTTCCCAACCCAGGAATTGACCTCAACCCTTGTCTCTGAACTGCAGGCAGATTCGTTACTACTGAGTAAAGACTCAGGGAAGTCCTGTTTCTTCCCTAAACACCCTTGAATTAACCCTTGGACTGTGCCCTGTGTTTCCCGTGGGGACCCTGAATGACACAGGTGTGCACAACTTATTTCTCCTACTGCACTAGGAGATGGTTGGGGGTGAGAACTAGGACATTTATTTTGGGGTCCTCAGGGCATGAGTGGAACCTCCATGAGTCCTTTACACACAACTCGTTGACTTACTCATTTACTACTCGTGAGTAACCTGTCTTGCCGGACACTAAGAGGTAGACTCTAACTGGACTATATCTTAGTCACTCCAGTTTCAATCCCATGAAGTCTCCGACTCGGAGAGAGAACCTCGTCGTGAACCCTAAGTCACCGGGGTCCGGGACTCTACTCCCCCGACCACTCCCGTCGATTCGTATTGTCTATTTGGTCCCGTCACCGAACCCATGGTGAGTTTGTCGTGTCGGAGTCGGGTTTCTCGTCTACCATCTTTGACTACAGAGACTACCTACTTGGTTCGTCAGAGTTTCCCGTCCAGTAAGAACCAAGGTTTGTCACGGTCTTGGTAGTTTCCCGGGAGCCTACGAAACTTTAGGGTTGCGACTGGAGTGACTGGGACATAGCCCAGTTGGAGCCCATCTCTAAGTATCCGGTAAGACAGGTTACCAGCAAGTAGGTAATGAGTACGTCTATCAGTTGTGTATAAAGGACTCGTTTGTACGACTTACCACGGTACGTGACCCCTGGGGTTTTGTTTACGGATTAAGAGTGGGGTGGGGGGAAATTATCTTGTCCTCTTTATTCGACACGTGTGCGTACGTGTGTGTGTGTGCACTGTCGATGTGTCAGGTACTCTTATTGCGTCCTTCACGATTTCCTCGAATCCCGTCTTTGTCCTTTAGTCCTATTCTGTCCCGTAGAGGAGAGGCAGTGTATGTAGCCAGCCCATTCAACTTAACGTATCGGTTCTTAATAAGTGGTTACTCGATTTGGCTTTCCCTCTGAATTAGAAATAACTACAGGATGATACACGGTCCACGAAGCATTGTAGTAGAGGTTGAAGGACCATTTGTGACAACAGGGGGGTGTGTCCCCTCCTTTGTCGAAACTTCCAACCTGCCAACGGGTCGTTCGAGGTCTAAGTTCCGGACAGAGGGACGTCGGGGAAGGTGGAGGTCTGAAGTGTGTGTTTGACGAGGGTAGGTAACAGGTCTTCTCTTTTCTGAGTTCATTGTACAAGACGGAGGTAGGGTGACTTCCCAGTACTTCCCTCTCGACCGGCCCACATGGAGTTGGACTTGTCCCTTACCCCTAAAGGGTAACATAAAAAAAAAAAAAATGATGTGGACTGTAATTAAAGTCTTTATTGAATTTGTTACAATATTGTTTCTGCTTTACATATTGGATTTTTGGCCATGAGGCATGTGGGGTCTTAGCTTCCCGACCAAGATCGAACCTGCACTCTGTGCATTGGAAGGCGAAGTCTTAACCACTAGACTGCTAGAGAGGTCTCTCTCCACTATTCTCACACCCTGTGGCTCCCCCAGGTTATTTATGTCATTTGTTAGAACCGGCGTGTGGTGGTTTATTTTATGTGTCAACTTGATAAGGTCAATGTGTGCCCCGTTAGCGATTAAGACTTTATTTCTGAGTGTGTGTGTGTGAGGGTGTTTCTGGAAGAGATTAGCATTTGAATCATCAGCTGAGTAAAGAAGATGGTCTTCACCGATGGGGTGGGCACCATCGAGAGCCCAGAGAGGACAAAAAGGCTGAGGAAGGAGAATTCTCTCACTGCTTGCGCTGGGACAGCCCCTGTCTGCCTTTGGACACCCAGCTCCCGGTCCTGGGCCTTCTGCTGCTACCAGGGCTTGTAACTGGTGCTCAGGCCAGCGGATGTCTGATCAGATGGCACTCCTGGCCCTCCTGGCCCTCCAACTTGCAAACAGCACACTGTGGGACTTCTCAGCCTCCATAATTGCCTGCCCCAACCCCTCATGATGAATCTCTTTCTGCGAATCTGTATATATCCCACGGTTCTGTTCCTCTAGAGCCCGGACTGAAACAGATAGGACTGTGGACTCAGAGACACCCCCCACCCCGCCCCCCACCAAGCCTGCACTCCTCGACCTCCCCCGAGGCTGAGTACCCCCCATCTTCTCTGCCTTTCCTTCCTCAGCAGCATCTGGCTCAAGGTGACCCCTCCCCTGCCCTTTCTCCCTCCCCTTACCTCTCCCCCAGCACCTCCCCCTTTGCCCCCCGACTGTGAGAAGCCTGATGACAAAATGACAAAAACATTTCCAAGGAAATGAGCTGCCCTGCTCTCGGAGGCCACCATGAGTGTTAGAGAAAGCAGGATTCGGAGTTATTCATTCCACTTCCATGGAACGGTTCCAAATCGGCCCTGCGCTGGTTTCCCCCTTCCTGTTTTTGAATCCGGACACTTGTGGTCACAGTATCTTTCCCTTGGTGGGTGCAGAATCGTTTAAGGTCCAGGGGTCCTTGGTTTCCATTTTGTCAAGAATAGGCAGCTTCTCTTTTGCTTTCCACCAGCCCTCATGGATGGGTGGAGGCTTTGCTGGGGATGAGAAGGCAGTCTGAGGGAAGCTTCCCAGGGCGCCTGCAACCCGGGGCCAAGAACTAGCAGACCCTGGCACTCTGCCCATCCAGCTTCTCCTTTGTTCAGGGGGCTTTCCCGGCCCCTGCTCTCTGTGTAGGTCATTGCAGGAGCAATGAGGTAACACTTGTGTGTATATATTTATATTATATAAATGCTATTATATTTATATATGATGTCAAGATAATTCTATAAATAAATATTAATTTACCTGTATATATTTATAGATTTATGGATACAATCACTTTGTAAGCTAAAAAGAGCTTTACGCATGTTGGCTTTAAGAGTTCTTTGAAAAATTTTTTTGTGTTTACAAGGCCATTTATTTCAGTGTCGTCTATAATGACCTCAGAGGGAAATGCCCACCCATAGACTATTGGTTGCATATTTGTGATAAATCTCTTCAATGGGACATCATGAAGTTTCTTTTAAAAACGTTTATTTTGTGTTGGGGTGTAACAGAGTAACGAACAATGCTGTGATAGTTTAAGGTGAGCTGTGAAGGGCCTCGGCCATTCATATGTATGTGAGAGGCTCTCTCCCAAACTCCCCTCCCATCCAGGCTGCCACTCACGAAGCTTTTTTAAAAGTTAGACTTCAGGGACTTCCCTGGTTGTCCAGAGGTTAAGACGGCACCTTCCAATGCACGTGGCATTGTTTCAATCCCTGGTCGTGTAGCTGAGATCCCACATGCCTCTCAGTGTGGCCAAAAAAATAAAACAAAATTTTGTTTTTGTTGAAATACAACATACATACAGAAAAGCGTATAAGTCGGGAGTAGAAATCTGGATGTATTAACACTTAGCAACCCAATACAACCAACACACAGATCAATAGTCAGGACATCACCAACACGATACTGTAATTCAATGATACTTCAACTTAAAAAAAACCTAAAATTAAAATAAAAAAAAGAAAGAACAAGAACATCACCAGTATTCCAGAGTGGTCCTCAGTGTGCTTGCAACCTTCAGTCCTTCCCTCTGCCTTGAATAGGGCTATTATCCTCTCCTCTAACTTTGCCTGCAAAGGTCCGTATAGTCAAAACTATGGTTTTTCCAGTAGTCATGTATGGGACATGAGAGCGGGACAATAAAAAGGGGTGAATGCCAAAGAATTGATGCCTTTGGACTGTGGTGCTGGAGAAGACTCTTGAGAGTCCTTGGATTGCAAGGAAATCAAACCATGCAATCCTTATGGAAATCAACCCTGAATATTCATTGGAAAGACTGATGCTGAAGCTGAAACTCCAATACTTTGGCCACCTGATGCCAAGAGCGAGCTCATTGGAAAAGACTCTAGTGCTGGAAAAGACTGAGGGCAGGATGAGAAGGAGGCGACAGAGGATGAGATGACTGGATGGCATCGCCGACTCAGTGGACACAAGTTTGAATAAACGCTGGGAGATAGTGAAGGACAGGGAAGCCTGGCATGCCGCAGTCCACGAGGTAGCAAAGGGTCGGACACAACTGAACGACTGAACAACAGCAACCTCTCTTTTATATATATATATATATATTTTAAAAAATATTTATTTATTTGGCTGTGCTGGGTCTTAGTTGCAGCATGTGGGATCTAGTTCCCTGACCAGGGATGAACCTAGGCCCCCTGCATTGGGAGCACAGAGTCCCAGCTACTGGACCACAGGGGAAGTCCCTCTCTTTTAACAACGTGGATGCATCATTCCTATTTTCAACTATGATTTCTTATGTCCAGTTAAGAATTCTTTAGGTTTTGTGAATCTGAACTGTGGTTCAGATTCACCGAGTGCTCTGAAGAAGTGCCCCTCCCCCTGCGTGTGTGTGTGTGTGTGTGTGTGTGTGTGTGTGTGTGTAGGTGCTGTTGCCATGAAAACACCCCCACCTGGGTGTTACACTCCACAGGCCCTCCACCCTATCCTGCTCGTTGATCTTGGGTGATCGCCATATTTACGACATCTTGCCCCCGCTCAGAAGCCTACCATGGCTCCCAGCTGCGGTGTCTGCTTCCTCTCTCCCTTCCTCCCCAAGCCAGGCAATGCTGCCCTCCTGAGAGGCACGCATTCGCTCTATCAAGCAAGGCCCTGCTTGCAAAGTTGCTGGAGGCCCCACCCTGCTCTGGCAATGGACATCTTCCCATCCCCCCAACCCACTGGAAAGTCTTTGTCAAAGTCCCCGGTTGTGTCGGCCAGACGCTCCTTCTATGAACCTCTGTTGTATTGTACTTGGACTTCACCTCTTCGCGTGGGCTGGCACCCTATTGGCATCATGTCGCGTCCGGCTGTTACTTTAGCTTAGGGGTGTTCCAATCAGCTGGGGAACTTTAAAAAAGAAACTGAAAACACTTTTAAGTACTAAAAGCTAATTTGGGCCTCTGGTCAAACCCAGTCTCTGGATCTCTGAAGGTGGCGTGTGGATGTCGGTACTTTCAAAACCTTTCCCGGAGGTATGGGCTTAATTGCATACGCCCTGCCTGGCTGCCCACTACAGTCGTATTCTGAAGCGCTAACCCCAGGGCACTCTGAGGAATGCCGCTGTATTTGGACGCAGGGCTTTTCAAGAGGTAATTGAGTTAAAGAGGTGATTAATTGGGGTGGGCACTAATCCAACAGGACTCTGTCTGGATAGGAAGAGGAGATTAGCACACAGACACACAGGAGAAGGCTGAGAAGACGGCTATCTACACACCAAGGAGAGAGGCCTCGCGAGCAACCAACCCTGTTAACTCCTCGGCCTTGGGCTGCCAGCCTCAAGAACTGTGAGAATGTGCCTGTGCGTGTGTGTGCACGCAGTCATGTCCGACTCTTTGCAACGCGATGGATTGGAGCCTTCCAGGCTCCTCTGTTCATGGAATTTTCCAGGCAAGAATACTGGCGTGGGTAGCCATTTCTTCCTCCAGGGGATCTTTCCGACCCTGGGATAGAACTAGTGTCTCTAGAGTCTCCCGCTCTGGCAGGCAGATTCTTTACCACTGAGCTACCTGGGACGCCGCCTAGATTCCCCATTCTAGATCAAAGAACTAAGATCAAAGAACTCACCCCACTCTTACCACTGCGTGGCCTTCCAAGCACCATTTCTTCTGCAGAAATGGGTCAAGCGCCTACGATGTGCCAAGCACTGCCTGGGACAAGAAGGTCCTGCCCCCAAGGAGCTCAGCTATCCCACACTGCAGTTTAAGCTCTGTAAAGCCAAGCCTTCTCACTAGCCGAATTCCTTGTTGATAAACTGTCTAGAGAATATTAGCAAGTGTGTGGGGAGCGGGGCAGGAAGATACTCTAATGCTGGTGGGGTTTCTTTTTTTTTTTTTAAGACTTTCCTAGGATTTTCCTTCCTGTTTCAATATCAGATATCTGGGTTCTTCCAGCCCTGAGTCTCTCTTCCTGAGTTGCCATGAATGTGCTGGCGTGTGTATGTCTTTCCATTATCACCAGAAGGAGAACCATCTTTGTGAAAACTTTTCTCAGGAGCCATAGGTTAAACAAGTAGGTTTATATTCACAGACACAGCCTCTTTTTAAGCCACACCGTCCGTGTATACTGGGAAACCGGAGCTCCGCGTTTTTCCTCTCTATTGTTCCTCCTCTCTTTGGTTTCCTCGTCTTCAAGGACTACATCAAAGGTTCTCTTTCATTGTTGTTGTTGCAAACATGTACATTCTATTCTCTTAGCAAATTTCAGTTATACAATGCAGTGTCAACTATAGTCACCATGTTATACGTTAAATCCTCAGACTTAGATCAAAGGTTTGTAACTTGGGCTTTGTAATCTCTGGCGGCTTTCTGTGGGTGGGTTTTAGATGCCCATGTCCCCTGAAACTGTATGCAGTATTTTGCACATACGGGAATGTGCTCATTATTTAGAAGAAGGTCACTGTTCATGGTTTTACTGGAATTTGGAAAGGGTAAGGTATTACCTGGAAATTTTTTATTTTTATTATTTTGTTGTTAATATTTATTTTATTTGGCTGTGCCAGGTCTAAGTTGCGGCATGCAGAATCTTTAGTTGCAGCATGCAAACCCTTAGCTGTAGCCTGTGGGATTATGTTCCCTGACCAGAGATCAAGCCCAGGATTCCTGCTTTGGGAACTCGGGGACTTAGCCACGGGACCATCAGGGAAGTCCCTCACCTGGAAAAATTTTAAAAACGAGTGCCTTTGATATTTTTCTCTTCCGTCAAGGGTAATCATTTTTAACACAGTGTCATCTGCTATCTTTCCCCATAAACTCCTAGTGTAACCTCAGCGGCCCTTTGGTTTAGCATCTTCATTTTAGGATTAAAGTCACGGAAACTCCCAGAAGTCAAGTAACCTGCCCACAGTGATCAGCTAGTCACTGGCAGAGTCAAGATAGGCTCTTGATCCTGTGATTGCCCGCAAACGGTGGGGACATTCATGGGCCAAAGAAGGACTCAGGTGCAGATTTCCTGGATTTTAAATTTCGTGAGGCACAAGCCCATCTCAGAACATCTCAGAACTCTCTGTGTCTAACCCTTTTCTAGCACATTATAGCTCTCCATATAGGCTGCAAAATTACTTTACACCTGTTAAGTACGCTCTACTCTTGTTAGAACTTTGTTCACTAGACTCTGTTTATTTTCTTCCTGAATCCTCCACTCAGAACCTTGAATATAGGAAGTCATGTAATTTATTTATTTTAGATTTGACCACACAAAATTTTACCAGCTGAGCTACTGGCTCCCCTGGTGGCTCAGCTGATAAAGAATCCACCTGCAATGCAGAAGACCCCGGTTTGATTCCTGGGTCAGGAATATCCCCTGGAGAAGGGGTAGGCTACCCGCTCCAGTGTTCTTGGGCTTCCCTGATAGCTCAGATGGTAAAAAGAATCTGCCTGCAATGCGAGAGACTGGGTTCGATCCCTGGGTTGGGAAGATCCCCTGGAGAAGGGATTGGCTACCCACTCCAGTATTCTGGCCTGGAGAATTCCATGGACAGAGGCACCTGGCAGGCTACAGTCCATGGGGTCACAAAGAGTCAGACATGACTGAATGACTTTCATTTCACACAAAAATTATGTAGTGTCAAATATTCTCACAAATATATCTATATATACACAAAATAACTAAATGGCAAGCATTTTGTGGGAAAAAAAGCCTCCAGTTCTTTTTGAATAATGCTATCAAAGACTTGAATGCAAGCACCATACTAAGGATTTTCACAATTTTTGTTTAAGGGAGCAATGACTAACACAGGGTTGTACATATACCGCTTCACAAATTACAAAATAATCACAAAATAAAACACTTCAGTGTACCCATTTTCACATGTTAAATTTATACGTGACTATCCAGAAAGGAGACGTTACTATGACATATTTGTTTCAAGAAATTTTTGCAAGGCTGTATTAGCAAGAATCCCTTGGTCCAATATTTGCTTTTCTCTTTCTGACTTCACTCTGTATGACAGACTCTAGATCCGTTGACATCTCTACAAATGGCCCTATTGCTTTCCTTTTAGTGGCGGAGTAATATTCTGTTTTATTTATGCACCGCATCTGTTTTATCCATTCATCTGCCGATGGGCATTTAGGTTGTCAAAGGACACACGTTCTTTTGTAAGCTGTGAAGCCGTAGATGTACTCTTCCCAAGAGCCAGGACAGAAGCAGCTTCAGACTGGGTCTTGCTCGTGGATCTGTGTGCAGTCTGCGTTCAGCTCCGTGTCCTGCTGTGACTTGTTGACTTTAAATGCAGATCTCCTGCCCCCCTCCTGCTGCCATGTTTAAATGTCCCTGAAATCCGCATGCACCTTGCAATGAACGCATGTCTCCATCTGTCACCGATTTTTCCTTCTTTCTTCTTGACTCATAAACTGACGGCGAACTTGAGGCCCTGAGATGTGGTGTTGAAAGTGTCTCCAGACTCCCAACAGCCTGTGTAGACCACGCGGTACTGGAAGACCCCACTGGGGGCTCAGGTGCCGCGGATCATCGGCGGTTCTCCCTGGAGGCTGCACGCGCGCTGCAAGCGTTTTTCTGCTCACGCTTACTGTTCACATCATCCTCACTCCTTGCAGCTGTTTATTTGTAACATCACTCAATCCACCTTCAAGGTCTTTCCACAGCAACCAGTGCCCTCTCCAACTCCCACCCCTTCCTGCTCCCCCCCTTCTTAGGCCAGCTTTAGTGTCTTTGCCACTGAAGTTTTCTGTCTGCCAAGCTGGCCCTCCATCCTGCCTGGAGACCTCTCTCACCCTATTTATTCTCTTCCTGAATCCATCACTCTTGCTGCCTGCCCTGCCCCAAGCCCCTAACCCTAGCCCCCTGGAAGGACTGCCGACAAGACCATTTCCTCCTGTGCAAGTCCACTCTGCCCAATTCCTCCACCAGAGCTGTCACCTTTCTGAACATTTCCTGAGGCTTCTATTTTTTTTTTCCCCTTTTGCCCCTTAATCTGTTTTTCTCCACTTCCCTCCCCAACCCACACACAGCTGGAAGTCCTCCTTGGCTGGCTGTCTTCCTCCTGAAATCCCCTGGCACCCACCCCCATCCTTTGCTGCCCCAAACCAGTCCCAGCATTGCTAGGATGTGGTACTGTGGGTCTGGGTTTTGCTGGGACACATGAAGGCTGAGTGCTGAAGAATTGATGCTTTCTAACTGTGGTGCTGGAGAAGACTCTTGAGAGTCCCTTGGACTGCAAGGAGATCAAACCAGTCAATCCTAAAGGAAATCAACCCTGAATATTCACTGGAAGGACCGATGCCGAAGGACTGATGCTCCAATACTTTGACCACCTGATGCAAGGAGCTGACACATTGGAAAAGACCTTGATGCTAGGAAAGACTGAAGGCAGCAGGAGAAGGGGGCAACAGAGGATGAGATGGTTGGATGGCATCATCGACTCAATGGACATGAGTTTGAGCAAACTCCAGAAGATAGTGAGGGACAGGGAAGCCTGGTGTGCTGCGGTCCCTGGGGTCACAGTCAGACACGCCTGAGTGGCTGAACAGCAGCAGCAGCACTGAGCACCAGTGATTTGCCCCCCAGTTTGTGGGCTGACCGAGCCCACTCACCACAGCCTAACGGCCAGACCCTGGTCCTCCCGGGGGTTCAGGAAAGCTCGCCATCAGAGCCTCCTCCAATCTGCTCAGCCCAACATACCCTGAGGCTCTGTCCCGAGTGGGAGGGGGTTGGGGGGTTCAAAAGGAGGTGCCCTTTAGCGCTCAGTCACGGACATAGCTGGGCAGAAGCCATTTGCTATCGAAGTGTTTATCCAGATATTTCTGGATATCTGGATATGTCAGATATTTCTCATCCACCACTGGTCTCCCCCAAGTGACCCCAACTGGGGGACATCCTTTGCTGTCCCCCAGCTTTGCCCCCGTCATCTCTTTGCCCTTCTCCCCGATACTTCCTTGTACTCGGAAGAGTCAGGTTCCCCACTTCCTCCACAGGCTTCTCCATCCTCTGCCCCCAACCCTTACTGTGAGTTAATGGGGGAAGGACTGTGAAGGGGGTCTCCTCACCATGTGGCCCTCCTGGGTCATACGTGGTAAACAAGAGCTACATGGACCCTCCGAGTGGGCCAGACCTGGTACCCTACCTGTCTTGTCTTGTTAAAGAGATCAAGTCCTTCCACTCCTGCTGAGAGAAGAGAAAGTGAAAGTCACTCAGTCCTGTCTGACTCTTTGGGACCCCATGGACTATATACAGTCCACGGATTCTCCAGGCCAGAATCCTGGAGTGGGCAGCCTTTCCCTTCTCCAGGGCATCTTTCCAACCCAGGGATTGAACCCAGGTCTCCGGCATTGCAGGCATATTCTTTACCAGCTGAGCCACAAGGGAAGAGGGAGAGACTCAAGAGGGAGAGAAACCTTTTGATTTTCAAAGGAAGAAAGTGACGATGAGAGATAACCCCATACAAGTGACTCTGCATATCAGCTGAGCAGTAACCCTTTTCCCCACCTTTGAGGGCCTCTGTGACTCTTCCCCTTCCCCCATCAGGGCATGTAGGAATATGGGACAGTTATCTCCAACCCTTAAAAGAAAATGTAGTAGCCCTCATAGTCAACAAAAGAGTCCAAAATACAGTACTTGGATGCAGTCTTAAAAATGACAGAATGATCTCTGTCCATTTCCAAGGCAAACCATTCAATATCACAGTAATCCAAATCTATGCCCTGACCACTAATGCTGAAGAAGCTGAACTTGAACTGTTCTATGAAGACCTACAAGACCTTCTAGAACTAAAACCAAAAAAACATGTCCTTTTCATTATAGGGGATTAGAATGCAAAAGTAGGAAGTCAAGAAACACCTGGAGTAATGGGCAAATTTTGTCTTGGAGTACAGAATGAAGCAGGGCAAAGAATAATAGANGTCTTAAAAATGACAGAATGATCTCTGTCCATTTCCAAGGCAAACCATTCAATATCACAGTAATCCAAATCTATGCCCTGACCACTAATGCTGAAGAAGCTGAACTTGAACTGTTCTATGAAGACCTACAAGACCTTCTAGAACTAAAACCAAAAAAACATGTCCTTTTCATTATAGGGGATTAGAATGCAAAAGTAGGAAGTCAAGAAACACCTGGAGTAATGGGCAAATTTTGTCTTGGAGTACAGAATGAAGCAGGGCAAAGAATAATAGAGTTTTGCCAAAAGAACACACTAGTCATAGCAAATACCCTCTTCCAACAACACAAGAGGAGACTCTACACATGGACATCACCAGATGGCCAACACTGAAATCATATTGATTATATTCTTTGCAGCCAAAGATGGAGAAGCTCTACACAGTCAGCAAAAACAAGACTGGGAGCTGACTGTGGCTCAGATCATGAACTCCTTATTGCCAAATTCAGACTTAAATTGAAGAAAGTAGGGGAAACCACTATTCAGGGATGACCTACATCAAATCCCTTATGATTATACAGAGGAAGTGACAAATAGATTCAAGAGATTTAATCTGATAGACAGAGTGCCTGAAGACAGAGGCACTATGTGCCTATGGACAGAGGTTTGTGACATTGTACAGGAGACAGGGATCAAGACCATCCTCAAGAAAAAGAAATACAAAAAGGCAGAATGGTTGTTTGAGGAGGCCTTACAAATAGCTGTGAAAAGAAGAGAAGCAAAAGGCAAAGGAGAAAAGAAAAGATATACCCATTTGAATGCAGAGTTCCAAAGAATAGCAAGGAGAGAGAAGAAAGACTTCCTCAGTGGTCAGTGCAAAGAAATAGAGGAAAACAATAGAATGGGAAAGACCATAGATCTCTTCAAGAAAATTAGAGATACTAAGGGAACATTTCATGCAAAGATGGGCTCGATAAAGGACAGAAATTATCTGAACCTAACAGAAGCAAAAGATATTAAGAAGAGGTGGCAAGAATACAGAGAAGAACTATACAAAAAAGATCTTCATGACCCAGATAATCACAATGGTGTGATCACTCCCCTAGAGCCAGACATCCTGGAATGTGAAGTCAAANTGAGGAGGCCTTACAAATAGCTGTGAAAAGAAGAGAAGCAAAAGGCAAAGGAGAAAAGAAAAGATATACCCATTTGAATGCAGAGTTCCAAAGAATAGCAAGGAGAGAGAAGAAAGACTTCCTCAGTGGTCAGTGCAAAGAAATAGAGGAAAACAATAGAATGGGAAAGACCATAGATCTCTTCAAGAAAATTAGAGATACTAAGGGAACATTTCATGCAAAGATGGGCTCGATAAAGGACAGAAATTATCTGAACCTAACAGAAGCAAAAGATATTAAGAAGAGGTGGCAAGAATACAGAGAAGAACTATACAAAAAAGATCTTCATGACCCAGATAATCACAATGGTGTGATCACTCCCCTAGAGCCAGACATCCTGGAATGTGAAGTCAAAGTGGGCCTTAGAAAGCATCACTATGAACAAAGCTAGTGGAGGTGATGGAATCCCAGCTGAGCTATTTCAAATCCTAAAAGATGATGCTGTGAAAGTGCTGCACTCAATATGTCAGTGAATTTGGAAAACTCAGCAGTGGCCACAGGACTGGAAAAGGTCAGTTTTCATTCCAATCCCAAAGAAAGGCAATGCCAAAGAATGCTCAAACTACCATACAATTGCACTCATCTCACATGCTAACAACGTAATGCTCAAAATTCTCCAAGACAGGCTTTCAACAGTACGTGTACCATGAACTTCCAGATGTTCAAGCTGGATTTAGAAAAGGCAGAGGAAGCAGAGATCAAATTGCCAACATCCGTTGGATCACCGAAAAAGCAAGGAAATTCCAGAAAAATAGCTACTTCTACTTTATTGACTATGCCAAAGCCTTTGACTGTGTGGATCACAACAAACTGTGGAAAATTCTTCAAGAGATGGGGATACCAGACCACCTGACCTGCCTCCTGAGAAATCTGTGTGCAGGTCAAGAAGCAACAGTTAGAACTGGACATGGAACAACAGACTGGTTCCAAAACAAGAGAGGAGTACGTCAAGGCTGTGTATTGTCACCCTACTTATTTAACTTATATGCAGAGTACATCATGAGAAATGTTGGGCTGGATGAAGCACATGCTGGAATCAAGACTGTCGGGAGAAATATCAATAACCTCAGATATGCAGATGATACCACCCTTATGGCAGAAAGTGAAGAACTAAAGAGCCTCTTGCTGAAAGTGAAAGAGGAGAGTGAAAAAGTTGGCTTAAAACTCAACATTCAGAAAACTAAGATCGTGGCATCTGGTCCCATCACTTCATGGCAAAGAGATGGGGAAACAATGGAAACCATGACAGACTTTATTTTGGGGCTCCAAAATCATTGCAGATGGTGACTGCAGCCATTAAGTCAAAACATGCTTGCTCCTTGGAAGGAAAGTTATGACCAACCTAAACAGCATATTAAAAAGCAGAGATATTACTTTCCAACAAAGGTCCATCTAGTCAAGGCTATGGTTTTTCCAGTTAATCATGTATGGATGTGAGAGTTGGACTATAAAGAAAGCTGAGCACTGAAGAATGGATTCTTTTGAACTGTGATGTTGGAGAAGATTCTTGAGAGTCCCTTGGACTGCAAGGAGATCCAAGCCATCCATTCTAAAGGAAATCAGCCCTGAATATTCTTTGGGAGGACTGATTTTGAAGCTGAAACTCCAACATTTTGGCCACCTGATGAGAAGAATTGACTCATTGCAAAAGACCCTGATGCTGGGAAAGATTGAGGGCCCGAGGAGAAGGGGACGACAGAGGCTGAGATGGTTGGATGGCATCACTGACTCAGCGGACATGGCTTTGAATAAACTCTGGGAGTTGGTGATGGACAGGGAGGCCTGGCGTGCTACAATTCATAGAGTCACAAAGAGTCGGACTCGGGTGAGCAACTGAACTGAACTGAACTGATCTCCATCCCTGGGGACCTAGTGGGAGGATCTGGGAGGGGCTTCAGAGCCTTGCCCTCCCACCCACAGGGGTCCTCTAGTTCAGAAATCCAGTTTTGGGATTTGGGAAATACTGAGTGTTCGCTGGTGCTGCTCCCTGGAGGATCCGTGTCTCCTTCTATTTCAAATGACAGAAACTCCAGCTCAAATAGCCTGCTGGTATATCCGAAGAGACCGCTTTTCCAGTTTGGGTGCTGGGTTCAGGGGCTTCCCTGGTGGTTCAGATGGTAAAGAATCCACCTACAATGCAAGAGACACGGATTCGATCCCTGGGTCGGGAAGATCCCCTGAAGAAGGAAATGGCAGCCCAGTCCAGTATTCTTGCCTCATGGACAGGGGCCCCTGAGGAGTCGGACTCGACCGAGGAGCTAACACTCACCTCACTTTTAGGGCCCAAACTTAGTGCACCCAGGCACTTAGTGCAGCCAGGCCATTAGGGCTCGGTTTCCCATCCTTGGTGGCGGCATCTTTATCCAGCTGCACGAGGCAATCGGCTCCTCTTGGCCTCACTGCCACCTGGGCCAGTGCCAGGAAGAGGCCCCCCTGACCCTGGGAATCTGTCAGGGGACCTGGGGTGGCAGGGGAGTGAGGGGTCCCAGCACCAAGGTCCTTCAGTGCTAAAGCAGGAACAGTCCAGGTAAACTCAGCCTGCAGTGACGCTTGCTTAGTTCTCCTCTGCTTTTTAAAAAAATTAATTTATTTTTAATTGGAGGATAATTGCTTCACAATGTTTTGGTGGTTTCTGCCATACAACAATGGCATCAGCCATACATACACATATATCCCCTCCTTCTTGGATCTCCCTTCCATCCCTCCGCAACCCCTCTAGGTCATCACGAGCACCAGACTGAGCTCCCTCTGTCATACAGCAACTTTCCGCTGGCTTTTGCGAGACTCAGTTGCCATCCCCCTCTTCCATACTTACCTGTTTGGGATCAGAGGCAGGACCCCCTGAGCTGGCTTTTGCCAGCATCTCAGACTTCAGTGGGGAAGGGCTCTGTGCTATGCTATTGTAGTTCTAGGGGCCAGAGCTGATCTCACTGTTAGTGCCGTTCCATCCCCCTGGAGCCTCTGCTGCTCCCTTAATAGAGCCTGGCAGATGCTCTGCGTCCATCCACGGAAGGCCCTTTTAGAACATCCAATCTTTCTCCTTCCACCGCACATTTGCACATAGGCCGCCACCCCGACTGCCGGGAGCAGAGCAGGGATGGCAAGGCCAGGCACTGTGCAGCCCGTCCGCCCTGGTGCTGTGTCTGCATTGCCATCTGGTCACAGCACACATGAAGCCTGGCACCTCCTCCGCCCACCCTGCCAGCCTACCCGGCAGGTCAGAGTTGGCACCAAGACTGTATCCATTTGCCACGCCGGCGCTAACTTCCTCCTTCTCTGGCTAATCCTCGAGTTGTCCTGCAGGTCTCTGCTCAGGAACTCGGCACGTCACCTCTTTCAGGAAGTCTTCCTTGACTTGCATTCCCCTTGATCTGCTTTCAGTCACACCTTGTTTATAATACATCTCTATCTGTATCTCTATCTCAGAACATGTCTTATGCTGATTCTTAATTATCTCCTACTTGCCACAGTAGAATTGGAGAAGGACATGGCAACCCACTCCAGTATTCTTGCCTGGAGAATTCCAGGGACGGAGGAGCCTGGTGGGCTGCCATCTATGAGGTTGCATGCATGCATTGGAGAAGGAAATGACAACCCGCTCCAGTGTTCTTGCCTGGAGAATCCCAGGGATGGGGGAGCCTGGTGGGCTGCCGTCTATGGGGTCGCAGAGTCAGACACAACTGAAGCAACTTAGCAGCAGCAGCAGTGCCACAGCAGAATGGGACGTTTGTGAAGATGAGTGCCATGTCTCAATAATCTTTGTATTTCCAGGGCCCAGCATAGAGGCTGGCACATAACTGAAGCTCAAAAATCTTTGTTGGGTACACAGATGAGTGAATGAAGGAGCGAATGAATGGATATGCTGGCCAGGATACTTTGAAGGTGAAAGAATCAAAAGTTCATTGTCTCTTTGCAAAGAAAATTGGTTGGCTTCTCCCTTCCCTGTGGCTGAGGAGGCAGTGACAGTTAGTGACTCACAGCGCACGAGAAGCAGAGCCTGTTTCTGCCGAAGAGGCTGGAGAGTAAGAAGTTAGCCCTAGAATTTTCTAGAGGGATGTCAGAGGGAAGGGGCCATCGGCACTGGAGGGCGCTGACCGCAACGTTGCCATGAGCCTCTTGGGCCCGAGTCTTCCGGGAGCTGGCACGGCCTCTGCCTTCATGGTCTCTCCCATCCCTGCAGAGCTGCTGTCGGGAGGTGTGGAGGAGGGCTCTCTATTCAGGAGGGGACTGGGAGGAGCAGTCCTCGGAGGCGGTGGGGACTCTGGAAGACATGGGCACTGAAGGACAGAGTGATAGACTGCAGTGACCCTGGGGGCACAGCGATGCTGGGGACATGGTGATTATGGGGGACGTGGTGATGCTGGGGGGCATGGCCACACTAAAGGGTACAGTGACTCTGGGGGATGCAGTGATGCTGGGGACATGGTGGCATGGGGGGCACGATGACACTGGGGGACACGGTCCCATTGGGGACATCATGGTGACTATAAGGATATAGTGAAAATAAGACACAGTGACCCTGGAGGGACGGTGATGTGGTGATACGGGAGTACGCAGTGGCACAGGGAACACAGTGATGTCGGGGGACGTGGTGGTGACAACAGGAGCCAAGAAGGATGTTCACGGTCACAAGTGAAACCGCCAGTCAAGCAGGAAGCAAAGTAGCCCTCTGGAAGACGTGCCTGAGGCGCAGTGCCTGGCAGCTACAGGGATGTGCTGGGTGGGGGGTTGGGGGGGGTGCTGAGAAAGCAGCTTAGAGGGCTTAGCTGGGAGGCAGGAGGCTGAAGAAGCTAATTATAAAGTTTGTGCAGAGATGAGAGATGATTACAAGTACTCTTGTGCACCAAGATTTTGAAAATGAGAGCAGAGCTCTTTCCCCGAAAATGAGTGGGGATATGTGGTGAGTCAAGGTAAAAAGGAGGTGTGGCCACTGGCTGGACCACGAGTGAGGAGAGATGGCTGCGGCAGGGGAGACCGTGGTCGCCCACCATGTGCATGGCAATGCAGGTCCTGCGAGGTCTGAACCCGTTAACCAGGGGAGACCCCTCACTGGATCCTGACTGTGTGCATGGCGGTGATTGGCAGGCCTGGGCTCTGTGGGGCAGCTTGCGAAGTCTGCGTGTAACCAATCACTAGTATTTCTTGGGTCCCTGCTGTCTCTAGCAGGGGGCTGGGTGCCCTGAGGGTTACAGATTCTGTGCCCCATGCCTTTGAGCTATTGATGCTTGCTTTGTATTCGTAAATCCATTGAGTTGTGTTGTACAGATGAATATGGCTGCATTTTACCAAAACGCAGACTAGTTACCAACCTCTTGGGTTGCACAGGCAGTAAGTGGGAGGTGGGGGGTGGGATTTTAATTCATATCTTCTGATGCCAAACCTTCGCTCTTCCTTCTACCCATCAAAGGGCTTTCAGGGTGGCTTAGTGGTAAAGAATCCACTTGCAATGCAGGAGATGCAGGAGACATGGGTTCGATCCTTGGGTCGGGAAGATCCCCTGGAGGAGGTAACCCACTCCAGTATTCTTGCCTGGGAAACACCATGGACACAGGCGCTTGGCGGGCTACAGCCCGTGGGGTCATAAAGGGTCAGATGTGGCTGAGCAGTAGTAGCTGCTCAACAGAATGAACGACCGTGCCTCTCCAAGACAGGGTGGGGAAGATCTGGGGTGGAAAGGGAGTACCTCTGGGCCAACGCCAGGAGGAAACGCGCGGACCCTCAGGTTGCTCTCTGACTTTCCTTTCTCCAATCCCGTTCAGCTTCCTGGTCCTCCCCACCATGAACAGCACTCCAAGGGACGCCCCGGCCCCCGGCCACCGCGAGTGCCTCCTGCCTTCTGTGGCCCGGACCCCCTCTGTCGCCCAGGTCACACCAGCCAAGAAGATAACCTTCCTCAAGCAAGGGGATCCCCGGTTTGCTGGGGTCCGCCTGGCCGTTCACCAGCGAGCCTTCAGGAGCTTTGGGGCCCTGATGGACGAGCTCTCTCAGCGGGTGCCACTCTCTTTTGGGGTGCGCTCGGTCACCACACCCCGGGGTCTGCACGGCCTCAGCACCCTGGAGCAGCTGCAGGATGGCGGCTGCTATCTCTGCTCCGATAAGAAGCCCCCCAGGACCCCCGGTGGGCTGGGCCAGCCCCAGGGGAGAAACCCTTCCGCTCAGCAGTTGAGGGAATTCGAAGCACCGGAAACAGCCTCTACCTGCAAAGGTCTCAAAGCCTCGAGGAGGATCACGCTGGTTAAGAATGGGGACCCTCGACTCCAGCAGACAGTGGTGCTCAGCCACAGAAACACCAGGAACCTGACGGCCTTTCTCAGCAAAGTGTCGGACCTACTGCACTTTCCCGTGAAGCATGTGTACACGACCAGTGGGAAAAGGGTAGGCTGTCCAGGATACCGTTTCCTTAAAAAGTTGTCCAGATCTGAGCTCGAAACACTTAGATGGAAACGGGCAGTTATTCCTTTAAAAGAGGCACTGACACAATTGATGTGTGTGTGTGTGTGTGTGTGTGTGTGTGTGTGTGTGTATTAGCCGCTCAGTCGTGTCTGACTCTTTGCGACCCCATGGACTGTAGCCTGCCAGGCTCCTCTGTCCAAGGGGCAAGAATACTAGAGTGGGTTGCCATTTCCTCCTCCAGGGTATCTGCCCAATCCAGGTATCAAACTCAGGTCTCCTGTACTGCAGGCAGATTCTTTACCATCTGAGCCGGCAGGAAAGCCATCCACCACAGCTGATAATGTGTATTAAATAGATAACTAATGAGGACCTACTGGAGAAGGCACTGGCAGCCCACTCCAGGACCCTTGCCTGGAAAATCCCATGGATGGAGGAGCCTGGTGGGCTGCAGTCCATGGGGTCGCGAAGAGTCGGACATGACTGAGCGACTTCACTTTTCACTTTCATGCGTTGGAGAAGGAAACGGCAGCCCACTCCAGTGTTCTTGCCTGGAGAATCCCAGGGACGGGGGAGCCTGGTGGGCTGCCGTCTATGGGCCACACAGAGTCGGACACGACTGAAGCGACTCAGCAGCAGCAGAGGACCTACTGGCACCCCACTCCAGGACCCTTGCCTGGAAAATCCCATGGATGGAGGAGCCTGGTAGGCTATAAGTTCACGGGTCGCAAAGAGTCAGACACGACGGAGTGACTTCACTCACTCACTGTACAGTACAGAGAACTCTATGCACTGCTCTGTGGTGACCCGAATGGGAAGGAAATCAGGAAAGAGAGGATGCATGTATATATATGGGATTCCCATGTGGCTCAGCGGTAAAGCATCCGCCTGCCGATCAGGAAACATGGGTTCAATCCCTCCCTCTACCTGCGCTTTGCTGGGCAGAAGGGGGTCCTGCAGAACAGGGCTCCTGACTCCACACTCTCCTTCCCCAGGTGGACTCTCTGAAGGCTCTGCTGCGAAGCCCCTCCGTGCTGGTGTGCGCCGGTCTCGAGCCCTTCAGACCGCTGGTGATGGAAGATATCAGAAGAAAAGGAAGTGAACCTTCATCTGGGCAGACTTCAAGGAACAAAAGCGGTGAGTTGGGTCTGGAGGATGCCCAGTTTATTTGCACTGGATGGTGGTTCAGGAGGGCTGGGCAGATATCCTTTCTAGATCATTTAGGAAACCTGCTTTTGGCTTCACACCTGGGCATTTCAGTTCTCTAGAGGTCTCTCTTGCCCCGTCCTCCTTCTCATTGCATTAACTGAGCTGGACAGTTGACTGGGATAGCAGAGAGGGGAATCTGGTATTTAAAGAGAGCAGAATTAAAAGACCTTGAGCTCTAAGATTCTAGGATCTAAAATTAGCTTTTATTAAGGACCACAGTGGGTATAACATTATGGGCACAGTGAATCATGGGTATGTGGCATTTGCGTCTTTCAAGAGTAATCACTCTCTTAGGCAACAGTGGGGATCAAACAGACCAAAGAAACAAATTATAACCATGGATCATCCATCCATCCATCAATCTATGCAGCTAGGCGTATATCCATCCAAAAAGTCTATGTGCCAGAGGTAGCCTTTGTTATTAAAAAAAAAAAGCACCATCAACAAGTACAGAGAAAAATTTCAGCCAAATTCTTGGAATTACTATGGGCAAATTTTGGTGAATAATCAAAATAACACCCTTTGTGAAAAGCTATTAAGAGAATGACAACAATGGTTTCTGTGATTGCCGATGCCAAGCTCTGGACAGAGACCTGTCAATCCCAGCCACTCCCCTGGGGGAACCCTCAGTCTCACTTGAGGCTTATGGAGGAGCAGAGCTCGGCAAACCTTCTCCTACCCAGCTGGACTCAAGGGAATCTGCTCTTTTGCCTCCACCAGCCACTCCCTCTTTGCCCAGTGTTAGCTCAGGAGAGAGAATGAGAAAGCACTAGGGGTTTCCTTCTTTCTCAGGGTCACGTCTCTCTCCCCAGTGACTCCCTCTCTTCTCTTTTTCATGCTGAGGGACAAGTTTGGCTGTCATCTGTAGGCCCTTCCTTGCGATCATTTATCAACCCCAAAACTTGACAAGTGTTAAGGTGATAAATGATAAATCACCACTAGTAATTGCAAAGCATCTTACAGTTATACAGTCACGGGTATGTGCAGCAACTTACTGATTTAATTTCCTGCCCTGGGGGTGGGAGTGACGAGGGCTAGAAGTCAACTCAGGGCACTGATGCTCTACAGCCCACCCTACTGTCTGTGAAGAACCTACTCTGTGCCAGCAACTCTGAGGAAGTCTTATATGCACTGCCTTGCATCCTCAAAACAGACCTGCCAGATAGATCTATTACTTTTACAGTTCAGGAAAGAGGCTCTGCCGAAGCGGACACAGCTAGGAAGTGGCAGGGTTGAGATGGAACTCGGACTTCAAGTTCATCTCCCTGGGCTATACTGGTTCACCTCCTGGGAACTCTGCGAAGATTCATTCTAGAGTGGTTTCTGTGCTAACTGCTGGTTTGGGAGGTGGCAGGTGTACACAGTATTATTGCCTGGAGAGTACCATGGACACAGGAGCCTGGTGGGCTACAGTCCGTGTGGTCATAAAGAGTCAGACAGGGCTGAGATGGTAGCATACAGAGAGGGGTGTGCAGGCTGTGAAAGGCTCATGACCTTGACTCTTCTGCCCTGAAGCCCCCACCAGCAGCTCATCATCTTTCCCTCTTTTCTCTTCCTCGACGTTGTGTGCCAGGGAGCTGGGGGCCCAAGGCCAAACAGAGCGTGATCCATACACGGTCCAGGCTGGAGAGCAGGGCGCAGCAGTTCTCCTGGATGTCAGAGAGGTCGGGGCACAGCGACCCCTCGGTGTGCCCGCATCGTGCCTGCATGTGCCCTGCCCCCGACAGGCACCCTCTGAACACTCCTGCCCGGCTCGGCCCCTTGATGGCAGGTGAAGACATCGAGAAGAATGTGAGCGTGAATGAGGATGGCAGCCTGTCTGTAGAGATGAAAGTCCGCTTCCACCTGCCGGGGGAGGACCCGCTTCTGTGGTCCAGGAGGCTCGGGAGGGCCAGCACCCTCACCGCCACCAGTAGGGAGGGCCCCAACGATGGGGAGGCGGATCTCCTCGGCTGTGTGTGGAAGGGCCTCTCTAGGGACCCACCAGAGCCTGGGGCACAAGGACTGGGGCCCTGCGAGGTGGGAATGGTGGGAGCCTTTGACCAAGGCCAGCGGCAGCAGGGGTCTAGATACGAGATCTGGATGAACCCCCTGTACACCTCCCAGGGAGAGGGGTCAGCTTCTCAGTGGAGGTCTGGGCTGACCCAGAACTCCCACTCCAGGGCCCCCCGGAGCCAAAGGGTCTCCAGGAGGAAAAGAGAGAGCAAGGACAGGGCCAGCCCTGCCTCCAGCGACACACCCCCTGGAGCCTCTGAGCCAAACTCCTCCTGCTGCTCTGGGTCCCTGGAGGATTTTGTGGCCAGCTGTGGTCCACATCTGGCCTCGGGGGCTGGTGAAGGCAGAGGCAAGGGAGCAGCGCCGGGCTGTAGGGACCATGATGGCTGCCTGAAACCCAGGACCTGCGGCCTGACAGATGCTCTTCCTGACTCCTCCGCGAGCGCCAGGTCTCATGAGGAGTGCAGCGAAAGGGACAGGCTGTCCCAGGGCCGCCCCAGCAAGACTCCCCAGGGGGCCACCCAGCAGGGAGTTCCAGGTTCCCCCACTGTGAGCCCCTCGTCTATAGGGAACAAGGACCCACAGGCAGAGGAGTTTGGACAGGGAGCAGGGCTCCCCCAGGCCAGCAATAGGTCTGAGGTGAGGCCACCCTCGACTCGGGGCCCGGCTGCTTCTGGGGATGATGCGGGAGGCTACACCCCACCTTCTGCCTGTGCCTCAGCCATGAGCAGGAGCAGAAAGCAGGAGAGCAGAGCCAGCACCCTGACCTCAGCCAGCATTTCTGTCCACAGCCGAGGGGCCCAGAGGGCCCGCCCCAGGCAGCACCACAGCCCTAAGGACGTCAACTGCCCGCTCGACTCGCCTGTGTCCCAGCCAATGCCGGGGCCATCCAGCAGAGACAGGACCCATCCACACGGCCCCCCACCCAGCCTTTCTGAAAGCCCACAGGGCACCTGGAACCAGGCCTCCTGGGACCCAGGGCCACCCTTCTCGGCCTCTCTTTATTCCCAGGACACACGCGGGCTAAGCAGCATCCCCATTACCCCTGGGAGCAATTCTGACTGTGTTTCCCATTTCCACCTCCCCGATTCTCCCTCTGCTGAGACCGAAGGGGGCCCTGAGTTCAGGCCGTGCTCACCAGCTCTCACGCCTTCAAACACATCTGGCCCTTTCAGTGCCCCAGCTGATGGCCTGGGTGAAAAGACTGGGGGTGACAAATTCCAGCCTTCCTGGCCCTTGGTCCTGCCGGCCGGGTGGCCTGAGGGAGGGAGGCTGGGAGCACACTGGGGCAGCTGCTGTTCACACCTGGGCACATCCCTGGCTCACGGGTCCTCCTGTGGGACAGTACAGACGATGCCAGCCCCACAGCCACAGGGCAGCCAGGGGCCCTCCTCCAAGGCCTGCTGGGTGTGCAGCAGGCACTGCCCCACGCCCCCCAGGACACGGCCCTTGGGCAAGAGGCATCCTTCAGACAGCCGCAGCGAGGGTGACCGCAGCGCTGATGGGGAGCCTAGTGGGGAGCAGGCAGGGAAGAAAAAGCTGGATGCGTGGCATCCGCGGCCCCCTGGCTCTCAGGGAGCAGCCTCAGGGAGAGCAGTCAGAGCTGTGAGAAGGGGCAGCCCTCGCCGTGGCCCCCAGCTCGGGAGAATGGTCCAGGGGGAGCTCTCAGGCGGAAGAGGAGGCCTGAAGGAGCCAGAGGAAGGTGGCGGCGAGCTGCTGGGAGCTCTGCCCCGAGCCTCCCCAGAAGCCGTGGTCCGTGCGTGGCTGAGCAACATCCCGGAGGAGCCCATGAAACACGAGCTGGAGGACAAGGGCGAGGATGTGGAAGGCCTCCAAGAGGACCCTGTGGACAAACATTCCCCAGATGGCCTGGAAAGGTCAGTTTGGGCCAGACAACTGCCCCTGGAACAGGCGGCCAGTGAGGAAGCAGAACCAGATAAAGCCTTTCCAGCGGCTAGCAGTGCTAGCCCCAAGTCAGGAGAGGGTCTGCCTTGCCATGGAGTGTCAGAAACCCCTGCGGAGGCTGGAACAGGCAAAGGAGTGGCTGTGCACGGTGGGAGGGGCCAGCGCGTGCTTCCCAGCAGGGCCTCCACCTCCTTACAGATCATGAAGGCGCTGATGGGGTCCCAGCCGGGCCGGCCCAGCAGTCTGCCTGAAGTGTCGCACTCAGCGGGCAAGAGGCTCAGCCGCTCGGCCCAGGCCCTCATCACCTGTCTCGCCAGCCTCCACTTCTTTGATGATGATGATCTTGGGTCTCCCGCCAGCAAAGTGAGGTTCACAGACTCCCCTCGGTACCAGGAGCTCCTAAGTACCTTCCAGGCCCTGTGGCCAGGGAGTGGCCTCAGGAACAGTGAGCTGGAATCAGACCTCCGGGAGCTCGGCTGGCACCAGGCCCCGCCGGCCCTCGGGCCCCACGTTGCAACCGAGGACTTCAGGCCCACATCCTCCTCTGGGGTGGATGTTGGCAGTGGTTCTGGAGGCTCGGGGGAGGGCAGTGGACACTGCACCGTGGACTGCAGCCTGATGTCCGAGAAGATGGAGCTGCCCTTGAGCATCTCCTGCCAGGGGCCTGATTCCGGAACCTCAGGGAACCAAGAAGTTCCAGGAAACCAACAGCTGAGTAGTTATGAGGCTGAGGGTGCTGCCAGTGAGGACGGGGCAGAAAAAAACAGCAGGGGGCAGACGCTGGCAAGTGACCCGGACCAGGGAGATAAAAACACAATGCAGCAAGAGGGGGTACAATTGGAGGAGATAAAAGAAGACAAAGAAAGAGCAGAAATGCAAGTAGAGGATGTCAGAGGGTTTCCAGAAGAGGAAGGAATCGTGGAACGGGAATTGCCAGGGGCAGGCTCTCAGGACGGGGCGGCAGGCTCTCAGGACGGGGCGGCAGGCTCTCAGGACGGGGCGGCAAGCTCTCAGGACAGGGCTGGTGGCCGGGAAAGTAAGAGCTTGCACAAAGAGGAGCCAGGAGACCCCACTGCTGTTGGTGCACAGAGCTCTGCAGGGAGGAGAGGGGGCCCGCCAGAGCCCCCCGGGGGCCTCAGCAAGGCGTATCTGTGTGCCAGTGGGGGTCAAAGTGGCCCCAAAGCTGAGCCCCCTTTGGAGAAGTCACTCAGAGCAGCTGAGATTGGCTGTGGACAAACCCTGGACAAGCTCACCCAGGCGGCTGGTGAGAGCGGCACTTGCAAGGGCCACAGGGAGTCTCTGATCTCAGACCCCGTGTGGGTGTCCAAGTTGTTGAAGAAGATGGAGAAGGCCTTCATGGACCACCTCGCCGCTGCCACAGCCGAGCTCTGCACCCGCTGGGGCCTGCAGGGCGACCACCTACTGGACCAGATGGTGGCCGAGCTGCAGCGGGATGTGGGCCAGCGGCTCCAGGACAGTGTGGAGAAGGAGCTTCTCAAGGTCCAGAGCTGGGCAGGGGGCGCGGGCACGGGGCCGCCCAGGGAAGCCCTCCGCTGGGAGGCGTCCCTGCAGATCGAGCAGCGCAGGCAGCGCCTCCAGGCCCTGCGCAACCTCTCGCCCTTCTCCGAGCAGACGCGAGGCCGGGGGCTGCCCTCCTTCTCCCTGGAGGACCTGCCGATCTTCAGAGGAGCCCTGGGGACGCAACTTGCGGTAGAGGCCAAGGGGGAGGAGTTCTGTCCCTGCGAGGCCTGTGTGAGGAAGAAAATGGTTCCCGCATCCCCAGTGGATGCTGTAGGGTCAGCCAGCGCGCCCATCAGAAAGGCCTTCGACCTGCAACATATTCTGCAGAAGAAGAAAGGAGGGTGTGCTGACGGAGAGACAGCGGAGGTGGGCCCCACTGTGGAGAGGGAGGTGGAGCCCTCTCACAGGGACCCCTCGAGGACAGGCACTGTCTGGGGAACTGATGGAGACCCTGAGCTGGGATCAGGCCAGGGACCCGGAGCAGAGGACAGGGACCAGACCCTCGGCAGGGATGAAGACCCCTGGGGGACAGAGGAGGAGGCCAGTGCTCAGGAGAAAGAGGGGAAAACAGAGCCCTGTGCAGGCAGCGACCCCTGGGAGGGGCTGGGGAGGGGGGAGCAGGGCATGGGTGGTGAGGAAGGAGGCCTGGAGGCGGGCTGTGGGGCTGAGGACACTGGGGAGCCTCATGGCCTGGGGGGAGGTAGCCCGGGTCCAGGTGGACGAAATGCTGGTGCTGAAACAACAGAGGCCCAGGCGGCTGCAAGGGAGGAGCAGTCAGAGACAGGAGGAGGATGTGGAGGTGACGAAGAAGGGGGCCCTCAGGTGGGCCTGGGACATGGCCAGTCCCGTGAGGCTTCTGGAGGCAGGAACCTGACCCCGGGGGCAGACCCCCCACAACAGAGGTCAGGCCCCAGGTCAGACCTCTCTTCCTTCAGCACGTCCTCTCTGGGGAACTGCTCTCTGCTCTCTCAGAAAGGCTCCGAAGAGGACCCGTGGGACAGAATCATAAGGAGCACTGAAGACCAGGCCGCAGACGTCCCTGATCCAGGGAGAAAAGCCACAGGCGCGTGCCCAGACAGCCCCGCTTCTGAGCAAGAAGGGGCCCCATCAGGCGCCAGAGCTCCGGAACAGGGCACAGAGGAAGGCCTGAGTCCAGAGCAGAGCAAAGAGGAAGGCCTGGCTTCAGAGCAGGGCACAGAGGAAGATCTGGCTCCAGAGCAGGAGACAGAGGAGGGCCCAGCTCCAGAGCAGGAGGGAGGGGAGGGCCCAGCTCCAGAGCAGGAGGGAGGGGAAGGCCCGGCTCCAGAGCAGGAAGGAGGGGAGGGCCCGGCTCCAGAGCAGGAGACAGAGGAAGGCCCGGCTCCAGAGCAGGAGGGAGGGGAGGGCCCAGCTCCAGAGCAGGAGACAGAGGAAGGCCCGGCTGCAGAGCAGGAGATAGAGGAGGGCCCGGCTCCAGAGCAGGAAATAGAGGAGGGCCCAGCTCCAGAGCAGGAG